>OX456523.1:25832930-26127930 GCA_949748255.1 Eustalomyia histrio
ATTGTATTTTTGATTAATTTTATATGTATTTTACTTTGTTTTTAACGAAATAATATTGTGATTGCAGTTATTATGTTTTTGCATACACTGAAGACAAAATAAAACTCAACGAAATTCTAAATTTTTCAAATAACCAACGGAACTGACAAAATTCTGTTTTGGTAGTTGTTTATTTTAATTTTAAAAATAACTGTAATAACAACCCAGCAAAAATGAAGCTGCCAAAGAAGCAATAAAAGCATCACTACTATGGCAAAGGCATCACTTCTTTTCTAATGGTTTCATCGATGAATTTAACATTAGCGGATGGAAGTATTCAAATGAAGCTACTAGCATTACTCATACTTTACTCTAGGGAAGCAATGATAATACAATGATTAGATATTTTGATGCATGAGTGGAAAATGTTCATATACTTTGTGGTATTTAAGCTTTGATGAAAATTTAATTCATAAGAATGCAGAAAAATAAGTTTAAAGAAGTGAAATTTATGCATTGATATACAAATACTCTTTATTTAAACAAATAAATAATTCTGCATTAGTGAAAAAGCATTTTTGAAACAGTTTTCAAAAATTTTAATGAATTTTTAGACAAATTTTAAAATATTTTTGGATAATTTAAAAACTGGTTGTACAATTTGGAAACATTTTTAGACAATTTAAAAATATTTTTTGAACAATTTAAATAATTTTTGCACAATTTTAAAACATTTTTGGGCAATTTGAAATAGTTTTTACACAATTTTTAATTTATTTTGTTAAATTCTGAATTAAAACTGGAAATGGTGTAGTGTTAAATAAAAAACATAATGCAAAAATGCACAGATTGCGTCGTCATAAATATTTAAGGCTGAAAAAATGCAAACGACAGGCCAGCTAGTTTCAATTAAAGGTTAAAACCTTTTTCTTGATTTTAAAAAAATTTTATAAAAATTGCAAAACTGCGTAAATTCTAACCCTCATGAAATTTTAAACTAAAATATAAAAAATGATTTAATAAAAAAATTAAAAAAGTTCATCAAAACTATTTTTTCAATTTGAATAAATGCTTTAGATTCAAAAAATATACATATACCTTCTATAACTTATGCTTTAGAAGTAATGAAGAGTGATTTTTTAAGATATGCATCGGATTTATATCCAGATCACTGCATTTGAAATATGAACACATGAATTCTTTTGGAAGTGTCTTAGAATAACACCTTAAAATCATAAAATAATGTCAACTGAAGTTTAGAAAGCAATGAAAGAAGTTATAGTCACGGAATGACTACCATTTTTTTTTTGCTGGGAATTGTTATGTTTTTTTCAAAAGAAAAACAAGCGTAATTACTGATTACTACACAAATAACTGTTATGTAGTAATTGCCAACTTTTAAGAGTGTAAACATTATTTAATATTTACCAGACACTTTAATAAATTAAACTCATGGTTAACGACCAATTTTTCAACATTAATCATAATTGACAAAAAAAACATTTGGAACAACTGACAAAATTTGGAAAAAAAACACTAATATTGCAGTTTACTTTTTTCGGTATTTAAGTAAAGAAAAACATTTCTTTTTCTTTCGATTAGTTAAAATTTATGGTCAAAATATCATACGCTTCTTCGGATATATATTACTTTTTCATGCAATAAAATTTTATAAAATCTTCTTTAACAAAAATTTTCAAAAACTTACAGATTCTTCTGTTTAAATGACTATAAAAAAATTACTGTTTACTGCAAAAAAAAAACGGATTTGGTAAATGTTAAAAATATTAAAATTAACTGCTGTAAACAACTCTTACAATGAATACAGTAATTTTTGTTAGTTCTTTTTTTTAAATAACTGTTGTTTTCTATTTTTTAAATAACTGTTGTTTTTTATTTTTTAAACAGAGCGCCCCGGTAGGCTAGTTGATAGCGTGCTAGCTTATCAGTGTGGGGGTCGTGGGTTCAATTCCCACCAGAGGCTCTGGTCCGTTTTCGCTACAACGAGCCGAAGGCCTTTGTTGCTATAAATAAAATAAATAAATAAATATTTTTTAAACAACAACTACTGATTACTGCACATACAACTGTCTTATGTAGAAACTGACAAACTTTTTTGAGTATTAAATTATACTCACTTTTAGATAAGTTACCCGTTCTTAGTATTGAAAGTTAAATTTTCTTTTTTTTTTTTAGAAAAAACAAGAGAAAACGGAAAAAACAAAAGAGAAAAAATCAACTTACAAAGAGAAATCTTCACAAAAAACGTCTAACGATAAAGATAAAACTAAAACCACCAAAAGTGTAAAAGTTTAGGCCGCCGAAAGAGTCAAAGCTTAACCAGCTAAAATACCAAAATTAAATAACGATAAAAAAGTGGAGGCAGAAGCGTCTGAAGGTAAACAGGCAGAAGCGTGTGAATGTAAACAGAAAACCGAAGTAACTAAATCTACAGCTAAATTAGCTCGAAAAAATATGAAAAAACTAAATCTACTACTGTGGCTGAAAAAAAGAAAACTGATACTTCTAATAAAGCTGCTTCAACTGCGGTTAAAGCTACTGGAAAGGAGAAAAAGAGATAATTTTGATTTTATTTAAAAAAAAAATATGTGTTCTAAAATTTTTATATTTCCAAAATTATTCAATAAATTTATCAAATTATTGTCTTTAATCAATCTAAACTTTGCTTACTTATTTTAAAGTACTTTACTTACAATTATTTTATTCAGAATTACGGGGCTTTCAGATTTTACTTATTTTTGAGGTTAAGACATATTTTAGCTAATTTATCCAGAAATAAGAAATTATGAAAAATTTTATTTTATTTAAGTTCACTTTCCTAAAAATAAGAAAATATATTCTAACATCAAGTTAAATAGCACTTCTTTAAAGTGAAAATTTTATTTTACCATAAAATAATAATTTTTTTAATAGATACTTTAATACGTTTCCTGAAATAATATTCTTTTTTTCTTTAAAATTAGGAAAAGAAACTAGTTTGATTTTAACTTATTATTTATTTTAAAAAAAATATATATATATTGAAAATAAGAAATGTTTTCCCGTAAAAACTAAATTTTTCCTCGATTTAGGAAAAATTTACACATTTTTTCTTTAATTTAAAAGAAGAAATTTTTTGGAAAAGAATCATATATCTAAGTTCATTATTTCCAAAAACAAGAAAACTTTTACTTGAAAATTAAAAATTTATACTCTATCAAAATTTTTAAAATTTATCTGAACTAAATTGCATGAAAATTTTCCCTAGAAATAGTTCATTAGTTTCTAAAATCAAGTAAATTTTTATTATTACATGAGAAAAAATGTATTACTTTTTGTTTTTAATTGTCTGGACTAATTTTTTGGAAAACAATTCTTCACAGTTAGAAAGTGGTATACTTAAAAACTGAATTTGGAAATGGTTTTCTAAAATTTAGCTAATTTTACAACTCGCGAACGAAAAATTAACACACATTTAGTTCAAGTACTTTCTCCTTTTAAGTTCGACATATTTTTTGAAGTAAATGAGAGTTTTATTATAATAAAATCTGTACCCATTTACATATAGCTAACAAAGACTAGTTCCAGAAGTGGTTTTAGGAGCAATATAGCAGATAACTTTTAAAATCTTTCAAAACAAATATCATCGGTGTTAACACCGAAAGAAAAACATACTATAATGCAAGTCGTTCTTTAGAAAGGGAAATTTAGGTGTTTAATTATTGCTCTAGATTATGAGAAATAATTAAGTTTCAAATACCCGATTCCGAAGCTATTTCAACCTTAGAATATGAAATTTTTTTTTATATTTATTAATTTTTTTAAATAGACAGAGCTTGAAGAACAACCTATCAAATACATGGCTAGGTATTTTTCTAACAAGCACTATGACGTTATTTATGTTTCGAAATAATAACAGAAAATTGCTTGCAATTCGAAAATTTAATTTTCTTAAAAAGTTTCGTTAAAAATTTCAAGGAAAACAAAAAAGATAAAAACGAAAAAAATTACATGGAATTTTGTAACTTATTTGACTTAATTGATTTATCAACAAAAGATTTAAAAAGTTGAAGAACCTTAGTAGAAACAAGTTTCGTGTAAAGTATTTAAGAATTCTCTTATTTGAACAATTTTTTAGGTAATGACGGCCCTCCTCAGGAATATAAGTATTCAAAAATTTTATTGATTTTTGTAAATCTTGGAAAATTTTCTTAAGTTGACTTTTTGAATGCAGATATTGTTTATTTAAAAATGTTCTAATTTTATCCACAGTGACAAATAAAGAGAGTATAATATCAGCTTTATCAACAAAATAATTCAGCAAAATACTATCGACACTGCGTTTATCTTAGTCTTAAGGGTCTGGCAACATTTTCTTATTAAAGAGTCCTCCGATTTGTCCCAAAAACCATCAAGGTTCTAAGTCTCAGCGTGCTTCGAATATCATAATCAAAGTAGATTTAACTTGTTATTTAGAAAAGAAATACATTTAGTTTGCACTAAACGGTTAATCGTTAAATCGACCCGAATAACCGATTTATCAGCTTTCGTCATTTTTTAAATATTTTCTAACCGGTTAACCGGCAAGTTCTTCGAATAATTGGAAACAGTAGTCAACATACAACATTAGGTCTTATTAGGATTAAAATCAAATCTAATAGCTAGACACTACTCGGAGATTGCCGAAATGTCACGATTGAGTCTTTCATTCATAACCTGCTTTTTGTCCCCAACCTCCAAGAGGATTGGGCTACATGCAAAGTGAAATAACTCAAAAATGTTGCTGTCATCAGCGAAAGAAACGAAAAAATTCCACCGAAATGAAAATCTGGTATGGGAACCAGGTTTTTTTTAAATATATATAAAAAAAAATTGCTTGTAATACAATCATTTAAAGGGTGTATGCCCTTAATTGGTTTAATTGTTTGTGGTGACTGTATTTACAATTACATGCCTTTAATGTGCCGAATTATCTCATCCTTTAGCTCTTGAATTGTTGCTGGCTTATCGACCTACACATTTTCTTTCAAATAACCCCAAAGAAAGAAGTCCAACGGTGTAAAATCACATGAGATAACACGACCATTGAATTTGTCGCGCAAAAGAGCCATTGTTTCGTTAGATGTGTGGCAAGTGGCTCCGTCCTCTTGAAACCACATATCGTCCAGGGTCATATCCTCTACTCCTGACCACAATAAGTTCGTTATCATCTCGCGATAGCGAACACCATTCACGGTAAATGCTTGGCCGACCTCATGACACACTATCGCGAACAACAGCAATGTTTTCCGCAGAACGAACTGGGCGAGCATGCACAGGTGTTTTCACAGACCCGGTTTGCTGAAATTTGCCCACAATTCTCCCGATTGTGGACACATTTGGTAGATTACGCTGGCCAAAAAAAATCACGAAATGCATCATATGCAATTTGATTTAAACGCCCATTTCCATGGTTCAAATTGCGTTAGTCTGAAAATGAGAAATGTCAAATGAAATCAGAAAAAACTTGACGTTTAGGTGTGGTTCACATTTAACATCGGACCTTAAAATTCAACCACCCTTTAGTTGTTTTCAAAAGCAACTGTTTAAGAGTTAAAAACAACAACTACTGATTACTGCACTAACAACTGTCATGTAGTAGCTGTTAAAAATTGTTTGAGTGTAAGAAACCGTTAGTTTTAATTATTTCAAGGTAGAAAAATGAAAATTGCTCAGTATTAATCTGTGTGCACGTTCATTACATGTTTTTTTTATTTTATTGTTTAAATAATTAAATTGTTAAAATAAAAACCATGAAACCTTTAAATAAAAATTTAAATGATAACTCAGATGCAGAGGATGATGAAGATGTAGAAGGAGGTACAGTTTAAATAAAATATTTAAATAAAATATATTAAAATTATCACACAAAATGTTCTGCACTTTGAACAATCACAGAGGACATTGGAGAGGAGGAGGAAGAAGACGATGGAGAGGAGGAGGAAGAAGAGAAGGATGAAGAAGAGGATGAAGAGGGGGAGGAAGAGGAAGAGGAAGAAGAAGAGAAGAAGAAGCAGGAGGAGAAGGAGGAGAAAGAGGAACCAGAAGATGAAGGCGAAGAAGTTGAAGACGATGAAGACTATCCTGAGAATAATGATATAATCGATAAAAGAAAAGACATATCATTAGGTGGTGGACACAAGAAAATTGTTATAAAAAGGCTTTCGCAGAAAAAAACAAATTTTCAAAAGTTGGTGGACGAATCCATACACCAATTGAATAAAAGAGGTGGTTGCTCTGTAAAAGCAATGATGAAATACATATTGAATAAAAACGACAAATTTGATGAAAAACGTTTGAGACTTAATGTTACACGTTATATTAAACGATGTGTAACAGATGGTACTATGACTCAAACAAAACAATCGTTTAAATTAACCCAGGCACATGAATTAAAGAAAAAGAAACCGATAACAGATAAGCCTAAAAAGGAAAAACAAAAAGATAAGATAATACCCGAAAAAGGAAAAGTAAGTACAAATTATGGGTTTTAGTATTTAAATTTTGAAGTTCTGATTAATCTATCAAAAGGTTTGTCGGTAGAATCTACTAAAAATAACAAATAATGGTATAATCTAAGTCAAAAGCCCACAAAGATAATTTACCTTTACACTAGGTTAAACATGTTAAGTTAAAAATACTTAAACAAGCAACAAATGTATTCAAAATAACTAACAATTGCAGTAAAAATAACTGAAAAATGTTTACTATAAAAATTTGATAAAAACTACTGCTGTTTATAGTTAATTTTTTTAATATTATAATTTTAAAAAAAGAAAAACAATTTGTTCTTTGATTTGAATTGATAACAAGGGATTTTTATAAATACCCACGGGGAAAGGAAAAGTCTCCCCATTGACGGCAGGCCAACAGCCTTTTAGCTTGAAGTCTGAAATTTTTATTTTAATAAGGCACTTTTTTGAATTTTTCTCCAGGAAAGTGGTAAAATTGGAGTTTCAAAATCGGAAAAATCCCCCAAACCGATAGAGACTTAACATTTATAATATGTGGTGAAAGCTACACTTACAATATATTTTCCGTTACCGACTGTAGTTTATTTAAAAGGTTATACGTAAATTTTGTTTTTTAATGAAGAATCAATTGAAATTCATAAAAATATATTTTTTAAGTATTTGAATCAGTCATTCAAAAAACCAAACTATAAAAATAAATTGATATATATTCCAATAAATGTAAAATTTAATGTTTTCTGTTTCTAAAAATAGAAATTCAAATAATTCCTTTCCATTTTTTTAAAAAAATAGTTTGTTGAAATACAAATTACGAGAAATTGTTTAAATACACATACAAACATAAAAACTAAAATTTTTAATTTGAACGTATTGTCAGTTAAAAATTGATGATTATTTTAAACGACTTTTCGATTTTTTTCACAATTTTTATCGATTATTAAACAATGATTGAAAATAAACAACAAAATGGGCTGAATGCAATGAAAAGTCAGTAGTCCTCTTTTTGATTGTATTTTTGATTAATTTAATATGTATTTTAGTTTGTTTTTAACGAAATAATATTGTGATTGCAGTTAATAATTTTTTTTTCATACATTAAAGACAAAATAAAATTTTCTGCTTTTTATTTGAAAACTAAGAATATTTTATCAACAATTTTAAAAACTCAACGAAATTTGTTAATTTTTCAAATAACTAACGGAACTTAATTGGTTACTGACAAAATTCTGTTTTGGTAGTTGTTTATTATAATTTTAAAAATAACTGTAATAACAATTGTTATGTTTTTTTTCACATAAAAAAACAAGCGTAATTACTGATTACTACACAAATAACTATTATGTAGTAACTGGCAAACTTTTTAGAGTGTAAACATTATTTAACATTTACCAGACATTTTAATATATTAAACTCATGGTAAACGACCAATTTTTGAACCTTAATCATAACTGACAAAAAAACATTTGGAACAATTGACAAAATTTGGAAACACACTAATTTTGCAGTTCACTTTTTTCGGTATTTAAATAAAGAAAAACATTTATTTTTCTTTCCATTAGTTAAAATTTATGGTCAAAATATCAAACGGTTCTTCGGATATATATTACGGTTTCATGCAATAAAATTTTATAAAATCTTTTTTAAGAAAGATTTTCAAAAACTTACAGATTCTTTTACTTTTTAAATGACTATAAAAAAATTACTGTTTACTGCAAAAAAAACGGATTTGGTAAATGTTTAATTTTAAGTAATTTTTGTTAGTTATTTTTTTTAAATAACTGTTGTTTTCTATTTTTCTTCCTAAAATTGCAGTTTAAAACAACAACTACTGGTTACTGCGTATACAACTGTCTTGTGTAGTAACTGACAAACTTTTTTGAGTATTAAAGTATACTTACTTTTAGATAAGCTACCCGTTCTTAGTATTGAAAGTTAAATTTTCTTTTTTTTTTTTAGAAAAAACAAGAGAAAACGGAAAAAACAAAAGAGAAAAAATCAAGTAACAAAGAGAAATCTTCACAAAAAACGTCTAACGATAAAGATAAAACTAAAACCACCAAAAGTGTAAAAGTTAAGGCCGCCGAAAGCGTCAAAGCAAAACCAGCTAAAAGACCAAAATTAAATAACGATACAAAATTGGAGGCAATAGCATCTGAAGGTAAACAGGCTGAAGCGTCTGAAGGTAAACAGAAAACCGAAGTAACTAAATCTAAAACTAAATTAGCTCGGAAATCTATAAATTTAGTAGTACGTCCAACTCCTCCACATCGAAAAAATATGAAAAAAACTAAATCTACTACTGTGGCTGAAAAAAAGAAAACTGATACTTCTAATAAAGCTGCTTCAACTGCGGTTAAAGCTACTGGAAAGGAGAAAAAGAAATAATTTTGCTTTTATTTAAAAAAAAATATGTGCTACAATTTTTATATTTCCAAAATTATTTAATAAATTGATCAAATTATTGTCTTTAATCAATCTAAACTTGACTAACTTATTTTAAAGTACGTTACTTACAATTATTTTATTCAGAATTACGGGGCTTTCAGATTTTACTTATTTTTAAGGTTAAGACATATTTTAGCTAATTTAACCAGAAATAAGAAATTATGAAAAATTTTATTTTATTTAAGTTCACTTTCCTTAAAATAAGAAAATATAAAATAATAATAAAATAATAATTTTTGTTACTGGATACTTTAATTCGTTTCCTGAAATAATATTCCTTTTTTCTTTAAAATTAGGAAAATTGATTAGTTTGATTTTAATTTATATATATATATATTTTTTTTTTGTAAAGAAATATTAAAAATGAGAAACGTTTTCTTGTAAAAACTAAATTTTTTCTCGATTTAAGAAAAATAAACACATTATTTTTTATAATTTATAGGCAGAAATTCTTTGGAAAAGAATCCCATATCTAGGTTTATTATTTAATAAAACAAGAAAAATTTTACTTAAAAAAAAAATAATATATTATTAAAATTTTTAAAATTTATCTGAACTAAATTGCATGAAAATTTTCCCTAGAAATAGTTCATCAGTTTGTGAAATCAAACAAATTTTTATTATTTCATAAGAAAAAATGTATTACTTTATGTTTTTAATTGCCTGACTAATTTTAAGAAAAAAATTCTTAAAAATTAGAAAGTGAAAGACTTAGAAACTGAATTTAGAAATGGCTTTCTAAAATTTATTTAATTTTACTACTCGCGAAAAAATTAACACACATTAAGTTTAAGTTCTTATTCATTTTAAGTTAGACATATTTTTTGAAGTAAATGGGAGTAAATTAAGTTTTGAATATTTGTTGAACTAAACTGAGTTTTATTATATTTTAGTATGGAAATTTCTTAAAGTTAAGATGTTTTTTTAATTGATAAATTTTCTAAGTATCAAAGGAAATTATTATTAAAATCTAATATTTTATACAAAAACAGATCCACAACAAATCTCAAATTATTTTCTAGAGCGTTGGAGAGGATATTGTTATATAAGTCTCTCAAAAATATTACTTGTGCAAAAATTTCGTTATTTCCCACAATAAAAATCATTCGTAAAATATACACATTCTACGAAGTTAGGTGGTGCCACTTATGAGAAATCCATATGATTTGATAAGTTTTATTTGGACTCTTCTCCATCGAGATAAATGGTAGAAAAGTAGTTTGCTGATTTTTAACGTGGTCGTACAAACACCGATTAATGGTAATTCAAAATAGGTGCGGCGTTTGCTCTTCACAAAGACAATGCGCTGTGTCACAAGTCATTGGCTACCATGGCCAAATTGCACGAATTACACTCTCAAATGCTTCCCTAGTTGACTACCAGCGATGTTTACCTGTTTCGCTGGAAAGAGATTTGGTTCGAATGAAGAGGTGATTTGCAAAACAGGGACCTACATATTTTTTTTTTTTTTTTTTTTTAATCGATTATTTCAACAAAATTCATAAATTTAAACTATAAATAAACAAACAGTTAATATAACTTACTATACACTGTCCCATATTCGGGATCTCTAGTATATTAAATATAATATTTACATTTTGTTTTTAAATAGATATTATTATTTCTACAAATATATACATGTATTGATATATGATTTGATGTAAAGAAAAAATTTAAAAAAAAACCTTACTTTGATTTTGAAAAGATAAAAGTTGAAGTCAGGAGATAAAAATGTGAAAGAAGAAGTTATTCAGTGAGCCACCAAAATTTTCTAACATCTAAATTCGGGATAATATTTCTATCCCCAGTGTAAATGCTAGTATCAAATCTGCTATTGTCCGTTGTAAGTTCATTGCTACAGATAGCTTTAATGTTGGCTCGTCTATAGATGTGGTAAAGTATAGGAATGCCAGCTTCGTTCTGAATAAAACCTTTGCTGTCGAGGTATCTAAAGGCCTCAGGTAGTACATATCCATTCTGTAAGGTTGTATAAATATATTTATTGTCTGTGTAATAAGGAGCCAAAATCAAATTATTTTTATAACACTCTGTGATTTCTTATTAAATGAATAATAAAATTATCAATCCTACTCGTTTTAGCCACGCTATATAATTTTTTATTTGATACATATTTCGTATAGTTTTCATTAGAAGATCTAAAAAGTGATGTGCATGATCTCAAAGATTCTCAGTTTCTCCATATACGATGGAGAGATATTAAACCATATCTGACACCCGTATGTCAAGAAAGGCCTAATTAGTGACTGATACAAGGTTATTTTAATCTTTGGTTGAATATATTTTGAAAAAAAGAGTTTCTTATATAAGAAAAACGCATTTCTTGCCTTTACTAGTTGCAAATTAACGTGACTATTTTAAACAAAAAAATTTGTTTAAAATTAAAAACCAAAAAATCCCTGAAGAAGCTATCCATTGAGATAGCGAAATATTGGATAACAAATAAAATAATTTTGTATAAAATAGACCTTAAGCTTGAATACTTATTACCTGGAATTTGTATTAAAAAGATCGAAGAAATTGAACTGAATAAGTGACTATTAAAATATAGAAATTTATTTAGATATATACCAAGATATTTAACTTGCTCCTTGTTAGGAATATTCACATTGTCACTGGATTTAATGCCAAATGACTTACAATTCCTTCTAACATTATTATTACAGCTGCCTACCGGTGGTCGAAACAGAATAGTCTCACACTTATTAGTGTTTATTTTCATTTGCCAATCTTTAGCGTAGTTTTCTACAATGTTGAAATAATTCTGTAATTTCTCGTTAATTTTTTCAATCTTATCATCAGCGTGATCAACAATTACATCGTCGGCGAAACCAATAATATTATCTATTTTATTTAAGAGATCATATATAAATTAAAAAGAATTGGGGAATTTACCGTACCTTGTTGTAATCCATTAAAAATAATAAATTTCTCTGTACTTACTGAATCGTTATTACAAACTAGAAAAGATTTATTACTAAACATATTATGAATCAGTATAATTATATATAAAGGAAATTTAAATTTCAAAAGTTTATAAACTAAGCCAGGGATCCAGATACTATCGAAAGCCTTTTCGAAGTCTATTAGACATGCACCAGTGCATAAAGATCTATTGAAATTCCATTGTATATTTGAAATAAGTACATGTATGGCGTGTAGTACAGGGACCTACATATTTCGAGGCCAAAGATAAATCGTTCTATAAACAAGTAAAAAAGGGCTATATTCGGCTGTGTCGAATCTTTGAATGCCCTCCACCAATATTCTAAAAATATGTTCTCTACTATTTTTGATACAAATAATATGAAAAAACTTTTGAAGTAAAATTATGTAGGTGAAACAATTCTTTGAGATGAAAAACTTTTTTAGATGTGAAAAGAACTTTTTTAGTGGAAAAAAAAAATTAGAGGTGAAAAAAAAATTTTGAAGTGAAAAAATTTTTGTGGTGAAAAAAAATTTTAGTGGTGAAAAAATGTTTGAGTTGAATACAAAATATTTACTGCTAAGCGACTGGTGAAAAAAATATGAGAATATATTTTATGAACCAGTCGCTATTATGAAATTGTACTAAATTTGTATGGGCAATTTAGAGGCATTTTCGCTAGTTTTTTTAACCATGGACTGCACAAAAAAACACATTTTAAAGCATAGTTTTTGTGAAATACTCAACTTTGTTCCGGCTAATGGGGACTAGCTCTGCAGCAGAATATGCCTAATGGAGAGAATGTACTTTCTGATGCGCCACGTATTGATAAATAGTTGCAACGAATTTTCTTTCTTTAAAAAATTGAAGTGTGTTTATCTAATGGAGAGTATACAGCAAAAAATTAATTTGTTAAAGAAAGAACATGAGTTGTAACTATTTGTCAATAGATGGCCCATCAGAAGGTGAATTATCTCCATTAGGCATATTGTGCTGCAGAGCTAGTCTCCATTAGCCATATTGTGCTACAATATGCAGTAGAGTATTATTGATTTTCTATTTTCTTCGTAACATAAATGAATATTTGCCAAAAACTATGAAAAATATATGTTTTATGTGCATATTATACCTTAATTTTTTAAATCAATATTCATTTAGATGTTTATTCCTTTGTATTTTTTTATAAAATAAAAAATTAACATAAATATACATTTGCCAATCCCGCAATTCTCAAAAATACAAATGGAATAAAAAAAAATACTATTTTCCTCTATGAAAATTTCTTTTTTGACATAAAAGTGTGAAACAAATGCTTTTATTACGTCAATCATTTGAAAAATTGACTTTAAAATTATGTAATAAGTCTACTAGCAACATCAGAATGCATTATAATTTAAAGTATGTAGTTAATTTAATATTTTTAGTAAATTAATTAATTGAAAGCCTAATCCAAGGCTATATCGACCTAGCCATGGGGCAGGGTATTTTTTTAATGTGATTCTGCGGCATCTATTCAAAAGTAGCGGCACTAAAGTAATTATGTATTTTGCTCTTTCTTTAGATATAAATGTCTTTGGTTACAAAAACAAAAAATAGATTTTATGGAATGAAACGAAAAAGCAAGAAAGCCAAAGAATTGGAGATATTTTTTAACGGAAAATCCTAAAAAAATGCATCGAAAAAAATTATGAAAATTTCATAAAACGATTTTCAAATAGTTACGTCTAAGAAAATGCCGATATTCTGTAGGTACGCCATGTCGTTGCAAGCCAGATTTGTTGAGAAACTTGCGCTACACGATAATATGCTTGTCAGCCAAATATACGAAAGCGAGAAAAACACCATATGGGCTGGATCTACATATCTTTCTCCTGTCGGTATAATCAATGGACGTATTGATGACGATTCAGCTACTCTGGACCTTACCTCATTCTATATGAGCCCAGCCTCCGGCAATATGGGGCTGAAGATGATATACGTATAGGGTCCGCCAAATAACTTTTTTTTTTTTTAAAATGCTATAAAAAAAAACTACTGAATATTTTCTCAAATTTCTTTTTTTATTTGAAAGTACAATCCTTCCGGTTAATAATGGAAAATAATTTCATTCAAATGGCTGCCTCGGCTGGCCATGCAGTAGCCTACACGATCGGTCCAATTTTTAAGCACATTATCGATTGTGTGCAGCTGTATTTCACCAATAGCTTCACCAATATTGTCCTTTAAAGCATCAATTGTCTCTGGCTTGTCGGCGTAACACTTATCTTTGACGGCACCCCACAAATAATAGTCCAACGGTGTCAAATCGCAGCTCCGAGGTGGCCAAATGACATCAGCTCTGCGACTGATAATGCGATCTTCAAAACCAGGCCGCAATTTTTGTGAACAAAAATTCGTTCAACATGGCCCGATAACGATCGTCATTGACTGTAACGGCCACTCCATGCTCATTTTCGAAGAAAAATGGCCCAATTATGCCATATTCCAACCATATTCGTTCAGCGGAAGGATAAAACTAATTATCTGTCAAATCAGACATGAGCTTAGTGTTACCATTCACGAAATAAGCACTAGTTGCAAAAAAAACGTTAGATGGCGGACCCTATATATACTAAATTTTGCATGAACTGTAATATAAATACCCAGCAAAAATGAAGCTGCCAAAGAAGCAATAAAAGCATCACTACTATGGCAAAGGCATTACTTCTTTTCTGATGGTTTCATCAATGAATTTAACATAAGCGTGTCATAGGGTGAAAGTATTCAAATGTAGCTACTAGCATTATTCATACTTCACTCTAAGGAAGCAATGATAATACAATGATTAGGTATTCTGATACATGAGTGCAAAATGTTCATATACTTTGTAGTATTTAAGCTTTGATGAAAATTTAATTCATAAGATCCTGCTATAACGATGATGAATGCTCTATTAGTCTCCTGGAATCGATCAAAACTCTAGACTTCAAAAATATCAGAAATCATCTACCTCTAGAAATACTAAAAAATTTATAGTTGCTAATTTCACTATTCATTAAATTTTGTATATTTAATCTAGTATTACACTCATAAACTTTTTCCTTTTGAATATAAATTACTAAAATGCACATATGAAATTTTTCCAATGTAAACATAAAAGGACGAAGGCCTCTGCAGCCAGTTCCTGTAACTGTAATATTATTTGTAAATTAACTTTACTCTTAATAAATTAAAATAAATAAATAATTAATTCATAAGAATGCAGAAAAATAAGTTTAAAGAAGCGAAATGTATGCATTGATATACAAATACAATAATTTAAAAACTGGTTGGACAATTTCGAAACATTTTTAGACAATTTTAAAATATTTTTGAATAATTGTAAATAATATTTAAACAATTCTAAATAATATTTGAACAATTTTAAAACCTTTTTCGACAATTTGAAATAATTTTTACACAATTTTAAAATTATTTTTATAAATTCTGAATTAAAACTCGAAATGGTGTAGTGTTAAATAATAAACATAATGCAAAAATGCACAGATTGCGTTGTCATAAATATTTAAGGCTGAAAAAATGCAAATGACAGTTTCAATTAAAGTTTAAAAAAAATCAGGTTTTCTTGATATTTGAAAACTTTTATAAAATTTGCAAAACTGCATAAATTCTAACCCTCATGAAATTTTAAACTAAAATATAAAAAATGATTTAATAAAAAAATTAAAAAATTTCATCAGAATTTTTTTTTCAATTTGAATAAATGCTTAAGACTATAAGTAATGCTTTAGAAGTAATGAAGAGTGATATTTTAAGATATGCGTCGGGTTTATATCCAAGTCACTACATTTGAAATATGAACATATGAATTATCTTGGAAGTGCCTTAGAATAACACCAAAAAATCATAAAAGAATGTCAACTGAAGTTTAGGAAGCAATGAAAGCATTTATAGTTTATATGTTTTGTCAATTTATGTAACGAACTTTTATTATTTAGTTTTAGTAATGCTTGCGTCTTCGCGTCGTGATCGCCCAAAAAGTATATAATTTTCTATAGAGTATTTTTCTCTCTCACGAACTTTTTAGTACTCTCTTAGAACACGAACATAGTTTGGCGGCAACAAAGGTGAGTTTTGGTCGGCAACTTTTAGTGGTATTTAGCGGTGCTGCCATATAACCAATTTTAACTATTTTTTTTGCCGTTTTTGGGTTGCTAGAAATTTTTCAGATTATTTCATAAAAAAAAATGTTTTTTTATTTTATTCATGTATTTTTCAGATGAAAAATCTGAATAATATTTGTTGAATATACTATTTATTTTTAATAAAATTAGACATGTCTAATAAAGTAAAAAATACAACAAAAATGTGCAATTGTGTTAAAAAATAGTTACAATTTCAACAAATGCAACATATTACTAAAAACCTTTAAAAAATGCAATAATTTGTAAAAAATTGTTTTCATGAAAAAACTGGTAAACAGTTAAGAATCCCAAGAACTGGGATAAAAATTACACTGTTTATATGGCAGCACCGCATACACCAAATTTAATGTTTTTCAACACTTTAGCAACTTTGAAAATGTTGCCCTCTCATTTAAAAATGTTGCCGCTGAACTCTGTACCATGTTGAATTTCTGGTAGAGCGGGAAAAATACTCTATAGAAAATTATATACTTTTTGGATCGCCATTTCAACAGACAGACAGACAGACTGAGAGACAGACGGACATCGCTAAATCGACTTAAAATTGCATAAGGATCACGAATATATATACTTTATGGGATCTTAAACCTATATGTCGACATGTTACAAATGGAATGACAAACTGACATATATGGTGGAGGGTATAAAAATGGTATCGAAATGTTTTAAAGGCGTGATTGTATCGCTCTTGAAGAAGACTATGTTAATGAATAACGTTTTATTGGTAATCCTACGAACTTTTCAGCCGATGTGTTATGATATCTAGAGATTTCTTTTGTATGGTGACTTATAGTGTTATTTTACGTAACACAATTTTTTCATACAAACTAACCCCCAAAACTAAGGATCTGTGGGACATTTAAAAGCCAACTCTGAATAAGTATGAAAAACGCATTTTAAGTTTTTACTTATTTTTCGCGTTCAAATTGAATTTTGAGTTTTAGTGTATTCAGAGACTTATAGTAGAATTTTAATACAAATATTTTTGTGGAACATTTTAACCCGTTATTTCCTCGTTTTAAGGGTATTTTTGCCCCTTTTTCCCGAAAGGGACAGAAAAGACCCCTCCATTAAAAAGTTAGAGGGTTAAAATGTTCGACAAAAATGATTATCGTAATTTTTTTTTATATAAATCTGCTAAACACATTTTATACCTAAATTTAAGGGTCACATGGTTTCTTATGTCGATTCACCATAAGAATGTGTAAAAGTGGGAAACTTTTATTTTTACAATTTTTTTTTTAAGAAGTTTTAATTCAAAATAATATTTACAAATCCAATAACACTTATAAGAATATACCAATTATTTATAGTTAAAATTTCTGAGCCACCTCTTACACATTCAGTATTGTTGTGAGATAGAAAACCCTTTTTGCAGTCACATTCGCCGTAAATACAAGTCATTGCTTGTTCCGTTTCATTCAATTGATGTTGATAACACTCTTGAGTGTCACGACAATATTGGCCACGTTTCACAAACGGAGTACAAATGCTTTCCAAACAACCATCGGCCATTTTCTTATTTTCCATATTATATTTTTCAGAACATTTACATACATTGTCAATGCATTTACCACCAATACCCAGTGAACCCAAACATTGAATGCTTTCGGTACATTTTTCATGAAATCTAACAATTTCCAAACATTTTGAATTATCAGCAGAAACCAAAAATCCGTATTGGCAAACACAATCTTCTGTATCATTAAGACATTTTGTATTGATGCCATAACTGTGTAAACAGTCGAAATCGTCTGAGCAGAATGAATCTTTACCTAGAAATAAAAACAAAGATTTTAAATTTTCAGAAGATATTTTGAAATAAAAGTTTAATACATATTTAGGAACATTTTTATAATTGCCCCACTGTAATTACAACTGATTAATGCTGCTGTATTTGTAAAATAATAACTCTGCTGTCGTTTTGATTTGTGCTTAACCCTTTAATGCTCTTTCTTTTGAAAGCGATACTATTTATGATAAACAATGTCGGCCAAAACTAATGAAACAGAAATACCATGATCATTTCTTTGAGTGCAGTTGAAAAACTAAAAATCACATGCATATTCTGTAAACGCATATTATTAATATAATACTTTGTTTTATTCACAATCCGTACGTTATAAATATATGGAGAAATAAATGATATCAGAATCTCAGAAAATGAAGCGACAAATCATACTGAACTTTTATATACAGAAAATTAATTTATCCTTAAAAATTTTTTAAAAATTAAGCAGCCAGTGTTGCAATAGTACAATCTTGAAAAATTGTTCAAAATATTAAAAAAAAACTTTGTGCACTTTTTCTTTGTAAAATTTCCTATAAAATAATTCTAAGAATCTTTAAGCTTCCTCCTATGAACAAATGTTTTCATTTTGAGAACTTCTTCATTTCAGATTCTGAGAACTTTTTACCATTAGAAATATCTTCTGATACTGAAGAGTTTTCCCAAAAAAAAACTCTAAGATTTAATTCTAATAAAAATGACGACTCTGAGTAGCTTTTTCTTTTGAAAAAAACTTAAAAATTTGCAGTCTTTTTGAAAAACTCTTAAAATCAGAGAACTTCTTCGTTAAGATTCTGGTGGGTATTATTTATAGAAATGAATCCCAAAGTTTTAAGTATTTTTACCAAATCAAAAACCCTCTGAAAAAATCATGAAACTCTAAGGATTTTATCCTAAGGAAAAAACCTCAGATCCAAGTTAATTTTTGCTGTAAAAAAAAAAAAACACCAAGATTGCCAGCACCTTTTTCTTTTAGACGCTAAAAACTTTTCCTATTCAATATCTCAGAAATTAAACACCCTCAGAATTTTAGAGCTTCTCTCTTTTAGAAAAACCATCAAATTGAAAGTTCTGTATAAAGTTTTTGTATAAAATCTTATTAAAATCGCAGTTTTCCTAAAGAAGCCGAGAATTGTTATTTTGCAGAAAAAAGTATTACAAAATTTTAAGAAATTAAAAGTATTTGTTTAAATTCAATTTATAACATTTTTTTGTTTGAAATGTTTGTAAATTGTTATTGTCGTTCGTTTACACAAATACTCAGTAATCAAAGAAAAAAGAGAGAATAAAGTGACAGTTTGATAATGAGAGTTCTTCTTCTTTCTTCAAATTTTTACTAAAGCCCATTATATTTCACCACCTTTCAACTCTCCTCTAAGCCATTTCCAAAGAAAGCAACTCTTATTTTTTTAAAGCAACCTCTACCTACTTGTGGAGGCTCCAGCTTGCTTAAAGCTTCGAGTTCTAAAGAAAGGTCATTATAAATAAACACAAGCAATTCTTATTATACCAACAACTACATAAGATCTTAAGAACTTAATTAAGGACACCGTAGGCATCAGAGGGCTAAATCTACAAATGACTTACCAATAATTGATGCACATTTTCCTTCATCATTGATAAAGTTTTCCTTACAATAGCACTTTTTTAAATCTGGATGGCAAATAGCATTATAATCACCGCTTTGACATTGTAAATCCTCCTCACAATGTTCCCCAAGTCTTGCAAGTTCTGCATGTGAAAAATAAAATCAACCAAAAAATTAAATGCAATTAAACAAAAAGAAAAAAAAAATATTATAACACTTGACATTTAATTAATTGTATAATTAATTACATATAAAAGCCATTTGGCCATTTTATGTAACATTTTCCACGAGTAGATGAACCCGTACATTACACTGTGCAACAAATTTGAATTTTGACAGTTAGCCTTAATGGCTTCAACGCAAAATATAAGTACACTATTGCACGTCTTCCTGGTATTCGATTATCCTAATAAATATTTCCAGGGGCCCTCCGTGGGCCGGCCAATAACGTCACCGTAATAGAGATATTACAGGATATAGAGATATTAGTGCAAAATTCTCATTTTGGATATTTGTGCTTTCAAAATTTTTAAAGTTGTGGTATGTATTTCAGTTTTAATGATATTTTATTATTTCATTTATATCCCATAATTTTAAGATTTGTTAAAATATAAATAACTATATCCGAACTGAAACTGAAAATTTCCCTGAATTAATCATGTTTGGCATTCAATAACTTTTCATAATAATGGTAGTTGGCTACCACAGCTACTTTATGAAATAACTCCGTGGTATTAGAAGACATTTGTCACTATTGGAATCGCAATTTCAAAATTGTCGTATCGGTATTAATCTGAACGTGCACTCAAAAAAAAAAGGAACTAGAATTTAGAAAAATTAACTTATTTAGAGGAAAAACTGAAATGAAAACGGCGCTTTTTACCAATATTTAATAAAAGTTTCCTTGAAATTAAGAAACAAATTTTACTTAAAATTTGGTCAAAATTTTTAAATTATAGAAAAATTGTACTACTGACAACTAAATTTTTATTAGAACACAGTAAATTTTCCTTCTAATTAGTTTATACATCATCTAAAATTTTACTGTTAGTAAGGAAATGTTTTCTTGGTTTAAAAAAAAAAAATTATTTTATTTGAGTTCATTAGATAATTTTTTTTTACTTAAAACTAGGAATTAACTCCCTAAAAATAAGAAAATATTTTGAAACAACAAGTTAAATAACACTTCTATTAAGTGAAAATCATCTTTATCCTGCTTTTATGGTAAAGGTAATATAATTTACCATATATTTTAAAGTAGGTATTTTCCCACTTCCGGAGGACTTCTGCTTTGTGAGGACACTGCTCTTGACAAGCTTTTTGCTATACAATTTTGTCTTAAAACTAAATTGAATTATACTTAATTCATGTATTTAAAATATAAATTAAATTTCATTAGCAAAAAGGTAAACAAATTGAAAAAGTGTACTGCAGGATATCCTGAAACGTAATAAGTTGTGACAAAGTCAAATCCTTTTCGTAGTTAATTAACGGTTCTGGTTGAGAGAACTACAAAAAGGGACGCCCTAAGTGACACACGGCATCCATGGCTAAGGAACACTGGGGGTTCTTTGTCTTCTTAAATTAACTAATTTAAGGAAATTGTTACAAAAAAAAAATATCACAGTTACATTTCTTGTTATTATTGGAAAATGTAAAAATGTCAAAAGTTTATTTTATGGGATTTTTAGCTTAAACTTTTTTTGACATATACAAATTTTAACATTTTTTATTATTAAGTGAAAAAATTAGTTCGATAAATATAAAGTTTAATAAGCGCTACGTCAATTCTAGGAAAGCAAAACAATGGTAGTAATTCTGTGACTATAACTTCTTTCATTGCTTTCTAAACTTTAGTTGACATTCTTTTATGATTTTTTGGTGTTATTCTAAGACACTTCCAAAAGAATTCATGTGTTCATATTGCAAATGTAGTGATCTGGATATAAACCCGATGCATATCTTAAAATATCACTCTTCATTACTTCTAAAGCATAAGTTATAGTATATCGTATATTTTTTTTTTTTAATTTAAGCATTTATTCAAATGGAAAAAATAGTTCTGATGAACTTTTTTAATTTTTGTATTAAATCATTTTTTATATTTTAGTTTAAAACTTCATGAGGGTTAGAATTTATGAAGTTTTTCAATTTTTTAAAAGTTTTGAAATATCAAGAAAAACAGATTTTATTAAACTTTAATTGAAACTAGCTGGCCTGTCATTTGCATTTCTTCAGCCATAAATATTTATGACGACGCAATCTGTGAATTTTTGCATTATGTTTAATATTTAACACTACACCATTTCCAGTTTTAATTCTGAATTTATCAAAATATTTTTAAAATTGTGTAAAAATTATTTCAAATTGCCCGAAAATGTTTTAAAATTGTGCAAAAATTGTTCAAAAATATTTTAAAATTTGTCTAAAAATTCATTAAAATTTTTGAAAAATGTTTCAAAAATTCTAAATTTTTAACCTTTTGCTAACAAAATTTTAAAAAAATATTTTAAGCTACTTTAAGTTCAATGTTAAAGACTGTTAAGATTAGAGATGGACATGTGAGCCACTTTTAAATCACGCACCAAAAATTACAATTATGCACAATAATTTTTTTAAATGGTTACTTTAATTTGTTTCCTTTAATAATATTTTTTTTTGGAAATTAGGAAAACTAACTACACTAAAAAAAAAGACATGAACTAAAATGTAATCAAAAATTTCCTTTAAAATCAATATATTTAAAAAATTGTTGCAAGTGGGTTGTGACCTTATAACTCACGAACAGTCAAACCGAATTCGATTAAATTAATTAGGGTTTGTTCGTATGGCCTTGTAGATGTTTTATCTAAAGTTTGTACGAAATCGGTCGACGCGTTCGTGAGTTATGACTTTTCATACCAACACGTGATTTTGTCCATATAAAAAAAAAACAACAAAAAAATACGTAGGCGCCCATGAGCGTGTGCGGCAGAGAACTGCAAAATCAACTTTTTTCTTGATTTAATCATACACAAAAATTCTTGTTCACATTTAATAATTCAACAAAATTCACTGTAAATAAAATCAGCATCATGTTACTGAATGCGTAATTGGGATCAGTGTGAATCATCTGTCGATTATGTTTACTGCAAATGTAATCACTTAACAAAAAGTCAGCGTTGAATAAATCAGAAAAACAACAAACAATGCGTATGAGTGTATTCATAATTAAAACAAAATAGAAACACATTTTATAAATGTACATTAGGGTGGGACTTAAATTCGCTTTTTTAGAATTTTTTTAGTAATACAATACTAAAAATATTCTTCTTTGTGAAATAAAAATATTTTTTTGGAAAAAAAAATTTAGGTCGATATCTCAGGCTTGCCTAATCCGGAAAAATTTAAATATTGTCTAAATTTTCTTAATTTATTTTGATTGGAAAATTAGGCAATACTTAACTTTAACCGGATAGGGAGAGTCTGAGATATCGACCTAAATAAAAAAAAAAACACAAAGAACAATATTTTTGGTATTACTAATAAAAATTCTAAAAAACGGATTTTAGACCCACCCTAATTTATAAAATGTGTTTCTACAAAACCACCCCCTTTTTATAGATAAGAAACTATTTTGTTTTAATTATGAATACACACATACGCGTTATTAATTGCTTTTTCTGATTTATTCTACATCAACAAGAATAAAATCAATGGTATAAAAACGACCGATGATTATAAATCAGTGACAACAATTTGCACGTCGTTGATTGATTAAAAATCATCAACAAATATGTGTGTTGGAGTATATTTAACGTTTGAACGCAAACACATATTTATTCTTGTGTTGATTGCGTATGAACGTTTTGCAATCAGCATTTGCAGTTCTCTGGTGTGCGGTATGTATACTGTATGCTTACTTCATACACACGGTAAATACACGTTGTAGCGCATACACGCATAAACATTGACAGCTGTGATCATTTTTAGGTTCTTTTTCATCAAACTCGCGTATCGAGAAACCAATGAATCAATGAATTTGATTCAGTTTATAAATTGTGCTCAATTTAATTATAATTTTATTAAACATTAGAAAAAATTTCTTAAAAAGAATAAAAAATTCCTAATTTTCCTAAAAAAAACGAAATATTTTATATACTCAGAAATAGTTCATATTCATATCAATTAAATAAAAATGTATTAATTTTTAGAAAAAAACATCTTTGTTTTAAGAAATTTGCATACTCAAATGTAATAAAATTAAGATTAGTTCAAAAGAAAATTTAGGACATAATGTGTCTAACTTAAATCCAGAAAGTACTTGAACTTAATGTGTGTTCATTATTGTGTTCGCGAGTAATACAATTAATAATAATAAATTTTAGAAAGCCATTTCCAAATTCAGTTTTTAAGTATACCATTTTCTAATTTTTAAAAATTTATTTCTAAAAATTAGTTTACGCAATTAAAAGCAAAAAGTTATACATTTATTCCTATTTAATAATAAAAATTTATTTAGTTTTAGAAACTGATGAACTATTTCTAAGGAAAATTTTCTTGCAACTTAGTTCAGATAAATTTTAAAAATTTTAATAAAATATTCTTTTTTTCATGTAAAAGTTTTCTAATTTAAAAAAAAAATAATAAAATTTGGTATAAAATTTTTTTGTTGGAAAATGTTTCAATTATTTTCAATATTCTATTCCAAAAAAAAAAAACAATAAATTAAAATTTAAAAAGACAGTTATTTTAAAAATCGGCCATTATGGAAGCAGCCCAGAAATTATTTAGCTTATTTTTGAAATTTTATATTCTTTAAAACTGTGAGCTGTAGATAAATTTACTGAAAAAAAATCCTTATTTCTCCACAGTGCGCCAAAGGGAAACAACAAACAATTTGGACTAAACTCTCTAAACAAATTTGAAGGTTTTTGTACAACTGGATTCTTAAAGAATCAATTTTTCATTTATTCCAAAATATGATTAGAACTGTTTCTCCTCTTCCAAAGCAGCTCTTTTTCATAACCTTCATAATGTGATTTTAAATAAAATGAACACCTTTCATATCCATGATGGGTAACTTATTTAAAAAAAAACAAGCAAGGTTAAAACACAGATATTTACGTATAAATTTAACATTTATAACAATGGTTAAGTACTAAAGTTTAGTTATTTTGAAACAAGTTATCAGGTTTAAGTGAGTTGTATCAATTTTTAACTTACAAATTGCCAGATTTTAAATTCTTATATCGTAGTTATCAATACAAAATGCAAAAAAAAAAACTTTATTATAGTAAAAATTTTAAGAATTTCTAAGAAAATAATTTTTTAAATAAGGCCGCTTTATTGAATGTACCGTTATATTTTAAGCAACAGTGTGTCAGTTAAATTCGCAGGTAGAAGCTACTGGAACATTGTGAAAATGAGGCTAATGCCCGATTACTGATGTTTGGGAACATCAAAATATCTCAGAGTTTGTTTTCTAGTTTTTATATACCTCGAGGTTTGTTACTATTTCTAGTTTATAGCGGGCTTTCAACCTCCGTATATTTACGAAAACATTTTTCAATAAACCCTAAGAAATGCTATAGATGCAGAAAACTTCCACCCCTAAAATCATTGGTTCGCAACACTGGAATCAAAATTGCTGATTCTTTTTTTTTTTTTTTTGCTGGGATATTATATTTATATTTCGCTTTGAAGTCATTATGTCTGCAATTACTTGTTACACTGTGTTTATTATTGGTACTTACTTTGAATGCAACGTCTCCTATCACTGCTGGGCATATAATCACGGGCACAATAACACGTATCGTGTACGGTATCACATTCAAACCAATATCCTGGGCATGGACAATGACCACCCATAATATTGTTCACATTTTTTGACTTCGAAGAATAAAATAAAATAATACAAATAAAAGCAACAACTTTTAATATTACAAAGTTTCACTTACTCTGGGTTTACATTTAACTGTTTCTCCTGTTGCAGTGAGACATTCGCAATAACTTTGCATGCAATAAGATACAATACCAGAATGTTGAAATTCTTTACAGTCCATATGATGACCACAAACTTTTTCAAGAAGCTCTTAAAGGAGAAATTAAAAAAAAAATGTAGTATATATTTATATTTTTTATAAATATACTTTTTTTTTTATAAATTTACCATCACTTTGTATTAAATTGAAATTTGTAAACAATATTGCAAAAAATGTTATATATATAAGTTTATTCATTTTCGATTTTTTAATTTGGGTTTTGCCGTTTTTTTTTTAAGTTTTATGTTTTATTTAACAAAAATCAAATCCAAGAATAAAGAAAATTAACGGTGTTTGAGATTTAAAAGTACAAAAAGAAAATTACTAAAAATTACTCAGTAACAAAATTACAGAGAGTAAAACAAAATTTACTTCAAAAAAAAAAAATATATACAGTCAAGGAAAAAAGTCTACATACACCCTACACTTTTGAAGTTTTAGAGAATTAGTAGCGATAATTTAAAAAGATTTTACACCAATGTATAAGGCATGTATAGTATAGATTATTTAAGTAAAAAAAAAGGTATGAAAATAATATAAGATAGAAATTATTAGGGAAAAACATAATAATTAGCGGGAAAAAAGTCTACATACAGCGTGGCAGCTCCTAACATCAAATTGAAAATTAAAAACAAAGAAAAAGGAATAACCGTTAACTTTGTCAATTTATTAAATTTACAAGCTTTACAATCGTTTACGTTCCCAGCAAAAAAAAAATGGTAGTCATTCTGTGACTATAACTTCTTTCATTGCTTCCTAAACTTCAGTTGACTTTCTTTTATGATTTTTTGTTGTTATTCTAAGGTACTTCCAAAAGAATTCATGCGTTCATATTTCAAATGCAGTTATCTGGATATAAACCCGATGCATATCTTAAAAAGTCGCTCTTCATTACTTCTAAAGCATAAGTTATAGTATATCGTATATTTTTTTTTGAATATAAAGCATTTATTCAAATTGAGAAAATAGTTCTGATGAACTTTTTTTATTAAATCATATTTAATATTTCAGTTTAAAATTTCATGAGGCTTAGAATTTATGCAGTTTTGCAATTTTTATAAAAGTTTTGAAAAATCAAGAAAAACTGATTTTTTTGACCTTTAATTGAAACCAGCTGGCCTGTCATTTGCATTTTTCAGCCTTAAATATTTATGAGCGCCCCGGTAGGCTAGTTGGTAGCGTGCTAGCTTATCAGTGCGGGGGTCGTGGGTTCAATTCCCACCAGAGGCTCTGTTCTGTTTTCGCTACAACGAGCCGATAGCCTTTGTTGCTGGTGCTCTGTTAGGGTATTAGGATACAATTTGTAATTATATCACTAATATAAATAAAATAAAAAAATAAAATATTTATGACGACGCAATCTGTGCATTTTTGCATTGTGCATTTTATTTAACACTACATCATTTTCAGTTTTAATTCAGAATTTACCAAAGTAATTTTAAAATTGTGTAAAAATTATTTCAAATTGTCAAAAAATGTTTCAAAATTGTACAACCAGTTTTTAAATTATCCAAAAATATTTTGAAATTTGTCTAAAAATTCATTAAAATTTTTGAAAAATGTTTTAAAAATGCTTTTTCACTAATGCAAAATTATTTATTTGTTTTAATAGAGAGTATTTGTATATCATTGCATAAATTTTGCTTCTTTTAACTTATTTTTCTGCATTCTTATGAATTAAATTTTCATCAAAGCTTAAATATTACAAAGTATATGAACATTTTTTACTCATGCATCAGAATATCTAATCATTGTATTATCATTGCTTCCTTAGAGTAAAGTATGAGTAATGCTAGTAGCTACATTTGAATACTTTCATCCTATGACACGCTAATGTTAAATTCATCGATGAAACCATCAGAAAATAAGTGATGCCTTTGCCATAGTAGTGATGCTTTTATTGCTTCTTTGGCAGCTTCATTTTTGCTGGGTTGACAAAGTGATAACTAAAGAAGATATTATTTAAATTTGTTTCCTTGAAAATGGAAAATCCAAAAGAGATTCATATTTCAGTTAGAAATATGGCAGTAAATCTCCGAAAGGAAAATAAATCTTATCGAGAAATTGCTAAGATCGATAAATTAAGTCGTGCTACTGTGCAGACGATCATTGGAAATTGTGATAGTACCAATAGTACCGAAAATAAGCCACAATCTGGTAGACCCAAAAAGCTTTCGAAACTCGATGTTAGCAGTACTATTAAAGTAGTCAACCAGGATCCGAAAATAAGTGTCCCAAAATTGGCGGAACACATCGAAAAATGTTCCAATATAATTGTTACTCCACGAATAATAATAATAATAAATGTTTTGCATGATAATGGTTTTAAAATCAGATTAGCACGCAAAAAAACTCTAATTTCAGCGATGAATCGTAAACTTCGCCTTGAGTTTGCTAAAGCCCATCTGGACAAGGGTATGGATTTTTGGAAACTTGTTATATATTTACCGACGAAAGTAGGTATAACATTTTCGGAGGTAATGGCCGTTACAAAGTTTGGAGAAAACCCAAAGAATATTATACCTACAGTTAAACATGGTGGCGGCAACGTTATGGTTTGAAGCGCCATTGCGTCATCTGGAGTTTGTCGTTTGGTTTTTGTTGAAGGTAATATGGACCGCTATCAATATAAAAATATATTGGAACAAAATCTAATGGCATCTGTTGAAAGCTTGGGTCAAGGAAATCAATGGATTTTCCAACAAGATAACGACCCTAAGCATACTGCACACGTAGTTCGAGACTGGCTTCTTTACTATGCCCGAAGACAGCTGAATTCACCACCCCAGTCACCGGACTTAAACCCAATAGAGCACATATGGGACGTTTTGGAAAAATTGTTACTAAAATTCGACATTATTAGCCGTGAAACATTAAAGACGGCCCTTATTCGTACATGGGCCGAAATAACACTCGATGTTACAAAGAATTTGGTGACATCAATATCCCGTCGTCTTCATGCAGTAATTGATGCCCAAGGTGGGCTGACCAAATATTAAAAGTTAAAACCTTCTCTTTTTATTTGAAAAATTTTCGAATAATATTAATTTTTTGTGGCTGTATGTACACTTTTTTCCTATGAATTTTTCATGTTTTTGTTATAATTTTTTTTAGTATAAAAATGAATTACTTTTTTATTTTATAAATAAACTTATTTATTAATGCCTTAAATGTTTGTATAAACATTTTTTTATTTTCTTCGCAAACTCTGTAAAACCCATAAATCGAAGGGTGAATGTAGACTTTTTTCCTTGACTGTATATCGAAAAAAAAGTATGCAAATATGGTTTTTACACTGAACAACATCTTTGTGAAACGCATGGAAGATGTTGAAAACTTGAAAAATAAAAGAAAAAGACGCATAATTTTTGTTAAAAATAAAAAATGGTTTTAGAGAAAGCATTAATCATTGGAGCACATGTTCTGCTTATTTTCTTTTGTTGAATAAATATGTTTTGTTTATTTTCTGCAATGTCAGTTTGCTAGTGATGGCACAAAGAAAATGGATTTTTTTACCATTGTTTAGTGATGACACTTAATATAACGAAAGATGTAAGATGGAACTATATGAGAAAGGAACATCTTTTGCAGATGTACAAAGATGTAAATTTTTTGGCCTGTATAAATCTTATGGGAAGATGTTAGTAAAATCTTTGCAAATTGATGTAAGATGTAGGTCAGTGGAAAAAGCCTAAAACGGAAAATTTGTAACAATTAGTTAAAACAGCGGATTGTAAATGCCAAACAATAAAAATTCAACCCGAAAATATGGAAAATACGAATAAAAGTCGGAAATTAAATGTGAAGTCTTCTCCGGACTTTCATCTTACTTCTTCCATCGTAAATAAGCTGATATTTACATATTATATTTTTATTTTTGTAAAACAAATATTTAAGGTGTTTTTACAAATTCATTGTTTTTCAAATATATTTTATTCAAACAGCTGTTTTTTCTTATAAATTCTTATTGGCAAAAATTTATCCAGTAAGTTCTCTTGCATCGAACTGTCACTTTACTCTCTATTTTTGATCTCTCCTTACTGATTATTTGTGTAAACAAAGATTTATAGTAAAAAACTTTTACAAATTTGTACGAATTTCTACAAATTTTTGAGTTCGCAAACACACTTCTTGTAAGGCATATAAGCTTAATTAAATTATAATTGAATTTTTAATTGAAATTTCAGCATTAAAATCAATTAACAAATTTTCGATTGAAATTTCACATTCAATTCAATTGAAAATAAATATATTTTCAAAATAGTACTAACTAAAAATTTAAATTCCTTAAATAAATTTTGAAATCTGATTTAAATTTTGACGAATTAATTCGCGAATTCATTTTTTTGATTGAATTATTTACAACCATGATTAAATTTTTTTTTTATTAGAAGAATCAAGTTGATTTAAATAATTTTGTTTATATATAAAAAGAAAAAAAAATACACTTTTAAATCAAAGAATCAAATTATTTTGATTTGATTCGCGAATCAAAAAAAGAATTATTTCGCCCTGTGGCTCTTTTATACACTTAAAAAAGTTTGTAAGTTAAAATAACTGAAAATATCATTTAAAAGAAATGATATTTCATTTAAAAACCGGTCTACTTAATTTTCATTTAAATTAAATGCCATTTGTTATTTATTTTTAAATGTTGATTAATCAACTGACACATCCGTAAGAAACAACTGATATAATCAGTTAAAATAAATGTCAAAATTTTACCCACCAATCCTTAAAAAATAAATGTTTGTTTCATTTATTTGAAATTATTTCCGTTTTTGTATTTTTTTTTTTTTTTTTAATATACTCGTACAATACAAAATGTATGTATGCATATGAAGCTATTAACATTTTTTGTGTGAATGTATTTGTATATGTATGTGTGTTTATGAAGTTCTTGTAATTTGTATGGAAAAATTTTGTATATATACAACCAATTTAAATAAAAAAACAAATTGAAATTTTTTGAATATTTTTTTTTTGAAACAGACAGCAAACATTTAAATTTGTAATAACTGTTACGGACACAAATAAACCACAAGTTTCAGTTTTGTGGGTAAATTTTTATTAAATTTCAAACAAATGAAAAAAATAAATGAAACTGAAAAAAATCGATAAATGATAGTAAATTATTTCGAATAAATGTATAAAAAAGTTAATAAAGATGTTTCTTTGAAAAATAAATGTATCTTCCTTTATTTTTAAATGGAACGGAAAACTTTTTTATTAAACTACAAACAGTTAACTACATAATATTCTGAGTGTATAACTAAATATCTCGAAGTGTCTTCCAAACCTGGTCATTTGTTATTATCGCAGTGTAATAATACTCTAAAGAGCAAACAAATTTATTCGTTTTGCACTATCTCCCTTAGTTTTCGAGATACCGGCCATTTAAAAAAATTTTCATTTTATAAAGTGGCGAATATCTAGAAAACTAAGCGAGATAGCGCAAATATTTTAAAGCTCGACAGATAGATAAAATAGATTCGGTAGATTTGATGGAATTATATAAAAATTGGTCACCCTGTGCCTGTTTTTATTATCAGAGTATATCAACATCTAATATCCTCTGCATTGAAAATGTTGTTTATATTCCCTTTAAATTGTAAAATTTAAACAAATGCATAAAACAACAAAATGTCAAAACGAATTCCCTTTAACAAATCAAAAATGAAACAATATTTTGCCCTATCTCGTTTAGTTTTAAAAAATTACCACTGTACAAAATAGCGAATATTGAGAGTCACCCTGTGCAAAATAGCGAAATTTGAAAGTTAATTTTCATGTTTTTTTTTTTTAATTTGTTTTAATTCGCAAACCAAATCAATATTTTTTTAATTCGCGAATTACAAAAGAATAGTTTAGTGTTAGTAGGATTTTGAATCATATATTCATATTCTTTTTTTATAAATTGTTTTTATTGCAAAGAAACATGCAAATTTTAATTAGTAAATTATAAAGAATAAAAATTGGAAAATTCTACAAGAGCCAGCAAGATAGAATACCTTTTATTTTCGGTTGACGCTACCCAACCTCCTCAGTATCCACGCTCTCCCCTATTGGTTATTGCTTATTGATGATTGTCTATTTTATATTGAAACAAATTAACAAACTGGAAACAACACACAATTATACCAATATCAAAGAAATTTAACAATATATATTTATCCTCCATTTTTTACATTTTTTTTTAAAGATTTATATTTGAAAGATTTGTTTCAATTGAATCAAAAAAAATTTAAATAAAATTGATTAGTTGGATTATGATTTTTAATCTTATTTAATAAATTGATTTATAAAATATTGAACCGCTGATTTACAAAAAGAATTATTTTTTTTCCACGAATTAATCCAATAAATATTTATTTTTTTCAAGGGGTGGGCGAGAAATTTACAAATTTATATTTATACTCCATTTTTTAATTTTTTTTTTTAAAGAATTATATTTGAAAGATTTGTTTTAATTGAATCAAAAAATATTAAAATAAAATTGATTAGTTAAATTGTGATTTTAAATCTTATTTAATAAATTAATTTATAATATATTGAACCGCTGATTTACAAAAAGAATTATTTTTTTTCCACGAATTAATCCAATAAATATTTATTTTTTTCAAGGGGTGGGCGGGAAATTTACAAATTTATATTTATCCTCCATTTTTTAATTTTTTTTTTTAAATTATATTTGAAAGATTTGTTTTAATTGAATCAAAAAATATTAAAATAAAATTGATTAGTTAAATTATGATTTTAAATATTATTTAATAAATTGATTTATAAAATATTGAATAGCTGATTTCTATTTTAGGAAGTGCGGTAATGTAAGAAATTCAAATTATTGCACATATTTTAAAAATTTAACAAATGTTAAGGGTAGCTTTATTAGGAACGAATTTTTTGCTAAAAAGGCTTAAAAAAAGCACAAAGAAACTTAAAAATAGAAAAATTTCTAGATACTTGGTACAAAATAGTTCATAGGAACACTATAGTACTGTTGAGGTTCCAAAAGCATTACAAAAAATACTATAGTACCAACTTTATTCCTGGTGCATGCGTATCCGCAGTGCTGTCAAAAAAAGTTTGTTCTCATGTTCCCATTTTCAAAATTTTAATACCCAAAAATCCTTAACAAATTGTTAAATAATCAAATTTTACATTTTTTTTAGAATGAATTTTCGCAGAAAAAAATATTGTAGAAAAAAGGATAGTCTCATAAAATAATTAAAATTTTAATATTTTTTTTAAATTATGATTCCTTGATTACGCTTTTAAAATCTGATTCAATTTTCAATGAATTTACTTAATATTAAATTCGTGCAATAAATTTGATTTTTGTTGGCTCTTTTCATAGAATCGATCGCATTGATTAAATTTCAATAAAACAAAGGGACCAAAAATCGTTCGCGAACAGAACACAAAACAAATTATTCAATCGAGTGAAAAGTTAATCATTGAGATGAAGTTATTATTATTTTTTCATAGATTCATAAAATTAATAATATGAAATAAAATGAATTATTAAGCTGTGCATTAAAACCAATTAATGACATAATTTAGCAGAAAAAACTTTCGATTATCGATCTAAAAAAACTATCCAAATTTAAAAAATCCCCAATTTAAAGCCAAATCCCCTTATTTGGCGACACTGATGTGTATACACTCTGATATACAAACACTACATAGACTATGTTGTTTTTGTAAATTTAAACAATGAGTGTGGCCTTCTTACTAACGATAAAAAATTTAATTGATATGATTAAACTTTTAATTAAAAATTAACAATTGAAATTTTTTTTGGTAATAATTTTTTCTGTGTAAGAGCTGGTAGAAAATTAATTAACGAAATATTTAATTCAGAATTAAAAAATGCTTTTACACCATTTCGTTAACCCGTTCCTTAAGAATTTATTCTGGAGCTTCATTACCAAATATTTAACTGGTATTGAATGAATTCTTAAGATACTCGAATGATTCAAATGTTATCATAGGGAAAATTCACTTTTTGTAGGGATTTTTTTTCCAAGAAAAATTAAGTCTTTTTAAATTCGAGGAAATTAAAAAAAATGTAATTTCTTTACATAATATTAATTATGTGTAAAAACTTGTAAAAATTTACATAATTTTCTTCAATAAATTTTTGATAAATTTCGTCACTTCGCACCATGGTTTATCTATTTTTTGCACCAAGACTTTATAGTAGAGATTAAACGAATGTTCGGCCACTATTCGGTAGATAATTCGGTTAATGAAAATTTGTGTAAAAATTTAGATTTTTTTTCAAACGAAGATAAAATTTGTTTTATGGAGTTTTTCTCAATATATCTTTTATTAAAAGTCAATAATTTTTTTTAAATGGAATAACTTATATTTGGTATTTGATAAAAAGCCTAACATTATCCATGACATCTATCTTTATGTTTTTTATAAAAAATTAATATTTCAAAAGTATGTTTATAGAATTTCTATTTTCATAAGAATTTCCTGACGAATTTGATAAACAAAAGATTCTGGGCGTAATCATCAGAAAATTTTCTACGAAAACCGCATTTTTAATGAAATGTTTTCATACAACTTTAAAATGAATTCACTTGTTTGTCCTTTAGGATTTTTGTTAGATATTGTTCGACTAATGGGTCTTACTTATTACGAATCGGATGAAAAATTAACTTAATAACATTTTTTCAAAAAAAAAAATTGTAAAGTGTACCGACATGTTAGTTTTTGTTATGTCCAATCAGAGCTTCTAAACAATTCAAGCCTTCATCCTATTTTTACATCTGACTATTGAATTCTCAAACTACAATTTTTGATTTATTTATCATACGATTTTGATTCATTCGGTTGAGAAATTTGGGAATGCCATTCGATTTTAAAACTTAGAAAATAAATAACAACGTTTTAGATAGATTTAATTAAAAAAAATTGATTTTTTTTTCATAAAAGACAAAAAAATTAAACAATCACCAAATTTTGAAAAATCGGTAAAATTGAAAAAATTCGCCAAAATTAGAAAAAGTCACCAAAACTAAATTTTCTTCAAAATAAGAAAAAAATTACTAAATTGAAAAAAATATCACCATAATTAATACAAATATTAAAGAATCACAAAAGTTGATAAAATCGCTCAAATTGTAAAAAACATCGACATAACTTAAAAAAATTGTTAAAGTTGGAAAAATCGTTAAAATGAAAAAATCGATATAAAAAAAAACGAAATTAAAAAAAATCGCTAGAATTTGAAAAAACGCTTAAATTGCAAAAATCGTTAAAATTTAAGAAAAGTCGTCAATACTAAAAAAAGCTAGAATTTAAAAAACCACCAAATATCGCTAATATTAAAAACAAATATTCAAAATTAAAAAAAAATCGCCAAAATTAAAGTTAAAAAGAATTAGTTGGAAAAATCGTTAAAATTAAAAAAAACGCTTAAGTTGTAAAAAATCGCTTAAATATATTAAAAACCAAAATTAAAGAAAATTACTACAATTTGCAAAAATCGCTAAAACTTTAAAAAAACGCCCATACTAAACAAACGCTAGAATTTAAAAAATCACAAAATATTTCTTATATTTAAAAACAAATATTCATAATAAAAAAAATCACCAAAATTAAATTTGGAGAAATTGTTAAAATTAAATAAAATCGATGAAATTGTAAAACTTGCCAAAATGTGAAAAATCGCTTAAATCTTAAAAAACCAAAATTAAAAAAATGTGCTACAATTTAAAAAAAACACTCAAATTGCAAAAATCGCTAAAATTTAAGAAAAGTCACCAATTCTAAACAAACGCTAGAATTTAAAAAATTTAAAAACAAATATACAAAATAAAAAAATCGGCAAAATTAATCGCTTAGATATAATTTTAATTGTCCATATCTTGAAATCTAAAAGCGCTAGAGAAAAGCTTATTGCACCAAGTTTCGTGTTACTTGGCTATATATTAGATCACGTTTATCTCGGGATATATTCATTGCAGACAAAACTATATTTGGAGTTATTCAATTTTTTATGTATTTTATTTTTAAAATTTTTGGCTATTTTTTTGACAATTCCTTTCAATATTGCCGATTTTTTAAATTTTTGCGATTTTTTTTAGCAATTTTTTTATTGTTAAATTTTTTTAAATTTTATCAATTTTTTTAATTTTGAAAATTTTTTTTAATTTTGGCGATTTTTTCTTAATTTTGTCGATTTTTTAAATTTTGGCGATATTTTAATTTTGGTGTTATTTTTTAATTAAGGCGTTTTTTTCTTCGATTTAAAAAATCTTTTCAATTTTGGCGTTTTTCCTTTTGAACGATTTTTTCAATTTTAACGATTTTTTCCAATTTTAGCGTTTTTTTTATTATGGTAATCTTTAAGTTTTGGCGATTTTTTCTTATTTTGTCGATTTTTTCACTTCTGACGATTTATTTTTACAAATTAATGATTTTGAACTTTTTGCACCAGAGGGCAAGTTTCGTATTTCTTGTCTTTGTTTCTTACTTTTTATTTTCTTCTTGTATTTATTAAGAAATTTACTTTTATAAAATAACATACAATAGAATCTCACAAATTTTAAGCGTCTAGAAATTAGAACCGGTCATTTTAAAGTATTCGATTTAATGGTTCTAGTTTCTGGAAGTTTTTTTTTTAAATAGAGGAAAAACTGAGTTATATGTATTAAACGCTCATTGAAGTAAATATAAAACGGGGAATCACCTAGTTATTCGTGGTGCATAATAGGCATGTGAAATTTTATACTCTTGTATAAATTTGAGTATCTGAAGAAAAGTTGTTTATGCGGGAAATTCGTTTTTTTAAATGCCAAATATACGTCAAAAACAAAAACCTTATCTTTGGATACTAAACTTAATTAAATGTTAATAAATAAAAATTCTTTTGTTTTAAAATATAGCTGGAGTAATTAGTTTCGCTGTTATTACTTCATAATTTTCTGTGAAAAAAAGGTCCAGAAATTAGAACAACCCGAGGAGCAAAGTGATTTTAATTTATGAGATTCTACTGTAATTGTTTATTTTCTAATTTGTTTTTTTGAAATCGAAAGAATAAAATCTAATGCCATTCCTAAATTCCTCAATCAAATAATTGAATTATAAATCTGTAAATCGAATGAGTAAGAAATCAAATGGATTCCTATTTATTGAATACAACGATTATTCAAATCGAATAAAATAAATAGATTGAATTCCTTAGACGTTAAATTAATCGAATAAATTCTAAAGAATGAATTATCTGTGCATATTTAAAAGGAAATTTATTCGATTAAAAAGTAAATCCAATTCGATTTTTAAGGAATTCATTCAAAATAGAATTCAATCTTCGAAGTTCTGAGAAAATTTTTAATTATGGGAGTTTGAATCATTCAAAATAGAATTCATTGAATAAATTTAAAGGCTTAAGATTTTATTCCATGGTATAACATTTGATTTAAATTTATTTTAAAAAATTGAATTTTCAAGCTTGATATTTTATTAAATTTGTCAAGAAAATTTTAGTTTTAATTTTTGTTTTGAAAAATTCGATTCGTTTTTACTAAATATACCAACGCCTACGTAATCCAGATTTATTTTGTTGTCGTCGTTTTTTCCTTTTTTTTTTGTGTCCACCTCTAAAAAGAAACCCTGCTAGTGGCTGCTCTGCAGTTGTCTTTAAAGTAGAAACACAAAGTTACAAATAAAAGTGAAATGCATGAAACGTAAAATTTCGCCAGTAGCTCGGCGAAATTTTACCTTTATAAAGTGTAGGAAATTTTTTTTGTCGCTTTTAGTTTTAACTTTGATTGTGTTTCTGCTCTCTTATTCAACTCATTTCAAAATAAAAACATCAATTTTTTTTTCATTAACAGTTTTTTGTGTTGTCTTTTATTGTAATATTTCTTTTAAATTATTTATTTTTAACACTTGTTAGCTTTTTTTTAATATATATATATAATACATATGAAATTTTTATTATATAGATTTAGTTGTTTTGTATATTCATATTTTTAATAGTTTATTATTTATTGTTTTTGTAAGTAAATTTCAAAATTTACAACAATTTTTAATTAATTATATATGATTTTGAATAATAAAACATCGAGAAATACAATAAAATCTAAAAAATATTCCCAAAGTTACGTTTCAAAAAGGGAGAAAAAAGTAACTTTAACCAATTATGGTATTAAATGGGAAGCTGGATAATACTTTAAAAAAAAAAGAGTGGAAGAAAATTAAAATAAAGAAAACGATAAATATAAAATGTAATGTTTTTATTTTGGAATGCTGTGCATATAATTATATAAATTTTTAATCAATTCAATTATTTTAACAAGATAGAGATAGATGTCTTATATATTGTTTTACAAATGTTGACAAGATATTTTTCAAATTTTTTATAACAGCAAAAGAAAAAAAACAGATTTTTTAATACATGTTTAAAACTTAAAAACTAACAAAGAAACAAATACATTTTTTTTAACAAAAAAGGCAAATGATTTTTTTAACAAAAAAAATTTGCTATTATTGCAGTAATAATTACTAAAAACTTAAATAAAAAAATGAACTTTATTTTGAAAAAAAAAACAAATATTATTTAACAAAAATTATGGCGGGCGGCGACTTTTTTTGTTTGTTTAAAATATTGCTTTAAAATAGTAATCGTTTTAACATTTTGTGTTTTTTTTTTCTTGTTGTTTATATACAATTAAGTAGCATTTGTTGTTGTTGTTGAATGGATTTTGATGTATTTATTTTTTTTTTTTTGTTTGATGGCTGAAAATTAAAAATTGTTCTAAATTTTCGTTGACATCATTAAATTTTAATTCTTTTTTTTTCATTAAGTTTAATATTCTTTTAATTTTTAAACGAACAATAATAGTATCAAAAGCTTTTAAAGGCTTTTTTTATGCTAAATTTTAATAAACAAATAAAATAAACAGAAAGTGAAAATAATATAAAACAAATTTAATGACGTGAGTCTCTGGGATAGAATTCAGCCAAAATAGAAGCTGGAATACGTTTCAACATTTCCTTGGGGAAGATACGCAACAATTGCCAACCAATATCCAAAGATTCAAATACAGTACGATTTTCATAATTACCCTGGAAGAGAAAAGAAATTTAATCAAGATTTTTAGTAAATATAAATGCTCTCTTTAAAACTTAAATTTAATTATATTTGTTTATTTACAAAAATTGTATTCCCGTTGTTTTTTTTTCTCTTATTTTCAAATTTAATGAAATTAAATTAAATAATTTATTCTTTTAATTACCTGTGAAATGAAATTCTTTTCGAATTTAGTCAAGAATTCCAAATACAACAAATCATCGGGTGTCAAAGCTTCTTCACCCACAACAGCTTTCATGGCTTGTACATCCTTACCGATGGCATAACAGGCATACAATTGATTGGAAACATCCGAGTGATCCTTACGTGTCATACCCTCACCAATGGCAGATTTCATCAAACGTGACAAGGAAGGCAAAACATTAACTGGAGGATAGATTTGTCTGTTGTGCAATTGACGGTCAACGTAAATTTGACCCTCAGTAATGTAACCAGTCAAATCAGGAATTGGATGGGTAATATCATCGTTAGGCATAGTAAGAATAGGAATTTGTGTGATAGATCCATTACGGCCTTCAACACGACCGGCACGTTCATAAATGGTAGCCAAATCGGTGTACATGTAACCGGGGAAACCACGACGACCGGGTACTTCTTCACGGGCTGCAGAGACTTCACGCAAAGCTTCAGCATAGGAGGACATATCAGTTAAGATGACCAAGACGTGTTTCTCGCATTGATAAGCTAAAAATTCGGCGGCTGTCAAAGCCAAACGTGGTGTAATGATACGTTCAATAGTGGGATCATTGGCTAAATTCAAGAACAAGCACACATTTTCCATAGAACCATTTTCTTCGAAATCTTGTTTGAAGAAACGAGCAGTTTCCATATTAACACCCATAGCGGCAAAAACAATGGCAAAATTATCTTCATGATCATCCAAAACAGATTTACCAGGAGTCTACAAGAAATTTGCAAAAAAAAATAATGAGTTTACTCTTAACTTTTTCAAAAAGAAAAAAAAAACAATTTACCTTAACTAAACCAGCCTGACGACAAATTTGAGCAGCAATTTCATTGTGAGGCAAACCAGCTGCCGAGAAAATAGGAATCTTTTGGCCACGAGCAATAGAGTTCATGACATCAATGGCAGAGATACCAGTTTGGATCATTTCTTCGGGATAGATACGTGACCAGGGATTAATGGGTTGACCTTGAATATCCAAGAAATCTTCAGCCAAAATTGGGGGACCTTTGTCGATAGGTTTGCCGGAACCGTTAAAGACACGACCCAACATATCTTCCGATACGGGAGTACGCAAAATATCACCGGTAAATTCACATAATGTATTTTTGGCATCAATACCCGAGGTACCCTCGAAAACTTGTACGACAGCCTTGGAACCACTGACTTCCAAAACTTGTCCAGAACGTACAGTACCATCAGCCAAACGCAATTGTACAATTTCAGCAAATTTGGGGAATTTCACTTCATCCAAAATTACCAAAGGACCATTTACACCAGAAACGGTTTTGTAGGCTAAAATAAAAACGAAATAGCAATGAATTAAAATAAAGTTAATAAAATTATAAAAATAAACAAATATCACCAAGCAACTACAATAATACTTATAATGAAAAACCAAATTTAACTTTGATTTCCAATCTCTATCCGAACTATAACACATCCCTGTTGGAAAATGTCGTTTTTCGACCCCTGTGATTTAAATCATTTACCTTGACATGGAAGCAAATATTGTACGTACACACACACAAATTAGTGAAGTTTTGTTTAAATTAATTTAGATAAGAAATTAAGGCAATTAATTATATTTTTTAAGTAACGTAACTTCAAAAAAAAACAAGATAAGTCAGCTGACTTTAAAAATTATTCAATTAAGAATATAAATACAAAAGAAAGAGCAGAAAAATGTAATGCAAAGAAAGAGAGTTTAATTAGAGAGAGTTAAAATCAGTTAAAATAACCCATATTTAAGATATAGAGTTACCAACTTTTATTATGATAAATTTAAAAGTGGAATATTTTAAAAGGCTTTTCGATAAAATAGAATTATAAAATATCATTCGCAAAAATTACAGGTTGGTTGAAAAGTTCCTGCGCTCACCAAGAGATGGCACTGCTAGTTCCAAACTTTTTCTCAAGTTGGTACAACTGTCCTGAGGACACATGCAAAGTTGCAAGTCATTCTGTCAATTCTTTCTTTGTTTACGAGCCATTTGAAGTTGACAAGTCATTGATTTTTTTTAATATGGAAAAAATTTAATATCGTGCAGTCATTAGATTCTTTGTTTTGAAGGGTTTAAAAGCAAAGGAAATTTATGAACAGTTGTTAGAAGTGTATAAGGAGTGTTCACCTTCAAAACGCACCGTTTCGGGCTGGTGAATTTAAACGTGGTCGTACCAGCCTTGAAGACGATCCACGCGAAGGACGACCAAAAACTGCAACCACAGCAGAAATCATTGAGCAGGTACATAATATGGTTAGTGAAGATCCAAGTTTGACTAAGCGTGAAATTGCTAATGCCATAGGCAACTCAGACGAAAGAGTACTCCATATTTTACATAAAGAATTACGTATGAAAATACTGTTTGGAAAGTTAGTGCCGCACACATTAAGAATTCAACAAAAACTGGATCGAAAACAAATTTCTCAGCTTAATTTGGAGCGTTTTAAGCCGAATTAAACCGACTTCTTGCGTCGTTTTATTACTATGGATGAGACCTGGATCTACCAACATGATCCTAAATTGAAACAAGAACTGAAGCCGGTTGTTCAGCTCCAAAGCAGGTGAAGTCACAACGATCAGCAAAGAAGGTTATGGCATCAATTTTTTGGGATGCGAAAGGAATTTTGTTGATTATCTTCAGAAAGGGAAAACAATCAACTCTGAATATTATTGCAACCTTTTGGATCAGCTGGATGAAAAAATTCGTGAGAAAAGACCTGGTTTAAAGAAGAAACAAATCATGTTTCATCAAGACAATGCACCTGCTCACAAAAGTGTTTTGACGATGGCTCAGAGAGACTACTATCTCTTCAGAAATCTCAAACAATTCCTTCGTGGAAAGCATTTTTCGTCGAATGAAAAGGCCATAGCAGCCGTAGACGGTTATTTTGCAGATAAAATTATTGGAAGATCATTGGAACAAGTGTATTGAGCTTCTAGGAGATTATATTGAATAAAAAAATATATTTCGTAACAAAAACAGTATTCTTTCATTTCGAGCGCAGGAACTTTTCAACCAACCTGTATTAGTTAAGACCAATTTAATCTATAACGAAAAACTAGTACATACTTTTTAATTTTTTTATGTTTAATTCAAAATTTGTAAAAAATTTGACAAGTAAATACAAGTTGTTTTCAAAAACAATAACAGGCAATTCATTCTTTGTAATAGAATCAATGAATTTATCTTGAAATCAATCACTAGGAATTGAACTGATTTAAATTATTAATTTGAGAAATCAATCGATCATTCGATTTTGATTGGTCAAATTGGGAATTCAAACGAAGTTCTTTATCCATTTTAAAATCTTGGCAAATTAAAAATAGTACATTAGTAGATCATAACTCCAATGACTTTAAATTTTTTACCAAAGTAGAACATTTTATTCCGAGTTGCCAGGGCTTCAGTCAAAAATTATTTTTTGTATAAGTCAAGAACTATCCCAACAGGCCAATGGGTTCATCATTGAAATGACCCAATTAAAGATTTTTAGTACTTAGATAAATTTAAGTTCAAAGTTTTGCTTAATTACAAAAAAAAATCGTTTTGGCAAAATATAATTTTTCTTGAGAAGTTACAAAAAAAAACTTGAGTAACTTAACATATTTTGAAATAAGTTTGATTGTAATGACAATTTGACAAAAACAAAAAATTGATAAATCTACTTGTATTTATTATTAACTTACACAAAAAAAAAAAACTTTTGTACTTTAACTAATTACTTTGATAATTATATTTGTTTTTCATAAAAATCCTATTAATTCCATCAGAAAGTTCAGTTTACAAACATAGACAGCCAAGATGTCAATTTTTCCTTTGATGTGTGACAGCATATCGATGGCTTTGTGAACAAGGGTCCTAACTAGATTTTTTATTTTTTGGTGAAAAGGAAAACTGAACAGTCTGAATAAATTTTTAATTTAATCCAAATTGGCAACAATTAAATAAAAAAATATTTGAGTAAATTAAATACCTAAATTTTTTCATATTTTATTACATTTATTCCTTCTGCTCTAAGAAAATATAAAAATGCATTGAGGACATATTGCAAATTATTTAGTATTTTTTAGCAAATCAGTTAATTTACAAGCGAACTTAAGCAAAATAAAAAACATTTCATTAATACAAAATAACAATTAAAAAATAATAAATTAAAATTCAAGAAATTTAAAAAAGTATACAATTGTGCGAATCTTAACTAATTTATTAAAGTAAAATGTGGGAGTCGTGAAATTTCGGGCAAACTAAAGTAAACTTAAAAAAAGGCACTTAAGCGAATTGTAGTTGGGCCTTAAGAAATCGTTTGAATTTCCTAAATATTGTAAATCGAATGAATTCGTAATGATTGAATTCAGGGAATGAAATCGATTAATGATTAAGTTTCTTTAAAAATAAATTAATTTATAATGAAAAATTCATTTGATTAGAGTAAAATTGTAGTTTAAGAAAATACAATTAATTGGTAGTTCTGGTTATACTAAACTAGAACAATTTATACTCATTGATCATTTCAAAAATATACCAAATATCGTAGTTTTAATTTTTTATTTTAACTAAACTTCAAAATAATAATACAATCATGTCAGGTGCCTATCAAAAAGCAAAATATTTGAATAGATACTAAACTATTCGTGGCAGCTCTGTTACAAAAAAAGGTAAAAAGAAGTCACATGACGTAAAAAAGTTTAACTACGAATAGTAGAAACAAAAACTGTTGAATCGAAAAATTATTTAATAAAATTAATTAATAAAAAAAAAACAAATTTATAACTAACAAAAGTTCCATATAAGTTCTGTATCTATTTTAAGTAAAGATTCTTTTAGATACAGAAGAAAAAGTGCACAAATAAATGGATTGGCAAAATTTTATTGATTTTTCTTTACACTTATTTTTCGTTTGTTCATTCTCTCATCTCATGACGACGTAAAAACTTGATAATAGAAAAACTAATATGGCGACCACTGACTTATGTAGCTGCACTTTTTTATGCAAATTCCTTGAAAATGTTAAATTTTTACACATTTTTAATTACTAATAGTACTTACTTAATCTGGGTTGGGAAATAAAGTCCCGAGATACAGCTAAAACATGCTCCTTGTGAGCTTGATTTGCAGATAAAGCCATTTTTCAAAGATTGTTTTTTTCAATAATTGCTTTCACTTGTTTTTCTTGGTTTCCAATTGGAATTTTCCTCACACTCTGGTTAGAAAAATATCTATAATTTTAATAACAGGAAAATAGCAATACACTTTAGATATTTCTTTTAAATTAATATAACTTTTTTTCTATATACACACAATTTTTCTTGATGATTTTTGTTTTTTTTTTTTTAATGCTGAAGGAGTCCAGTCAGCTGCGTTGCGACGTTGATGGAGTACGAAGAAAAATTCACTCTGAACTACTAAAATTTACAGTGACATCTCACGTGCTGTCATGTGATTAAAGAAATCCACAAAGTGGATTTTATATTGACATTTTGAATGTCAAATAACAAGTTTGTGAACAGCGGCTGATTTTCTTAGTGCTGTTAAATTTTAAATAGTTTTAATACTTTTTATATATTTTCATTAACAAAGCTCAACAGCGAAACAATATTTAAAAAAAAAACCAATACATTTTATCATATTCTTATTTTAGTGAAACTATTTTCATGTATGACTTCCAGCGTTTTTTTTTAATATATAATACATTCCACAACTCTGCTTGTATTTTTTAAATAACAGAGTTGTAATTAAAAAAAATATACAGTTGCCAAAAAAGTGAAAGCTCGCCAAAAAACTTATTTTTTAGTTATTTTTAACTATCAAACTTTTAACTAAATATTTTATTAATAAAAATACCACTTTTTATTCATCATACTATCACGTATCTTCTATGGAATAAAATGACCCAAAAATTTATAAGATATTATGGCAAGGGAATTACGTAATGTTTGGATGACATTAACTGGACTTTTCCTCAAATCTTCTTCTTCCATTCTCTTCCTCCAAGTAATTTTCCAAAGTTTTACCAACAAATTTGGTTAAATTAAAGACGTTGGTGTACGTAGCCAAATATTCTGGGGTAGACACGGAAACGTTTACTGTTTGTTTATCAGAATCTAGAGACATTTTGTTGAAAAAAACAACTAATTAAAACTTTTTAATATAAAATGTCTAATATATACCAAACCTTAGACCCCTTAATTACCCGGTGCCTTCCATTACAGAGAAACGTCAAAAATATGTATATCAATTGCACTTTTAGGAGCACTTTGAATTTTAAGTAGGATGAAGCATGCTGTAAAAAAAATGTTTTTTCCTCAAAAATTAACTGTTAAAATTAAAAGCATCAGATCGGTGTGTTTTTTTTTTCTAATCGGAAGAAAACACTGTTTTTGCTGTAAAAATAAAAAGCAGTAGTTCCTACCATTTTTTTGCCAGTTGTTGCAAATTTTTTGTAGTAAAAATTTAGCAGTTATTTTTCCGAACTGTTGATTGTTTTTACTGCATTTGTAAGTAATTTAAGCATGTTTAAACTAACAAAACTTGTAAAACTAAATAAATGGTGTTTTTTTTAACTGTCAAAGAAACTGGCATACTGCGCTTACATTTTGGCATTTATGACCAGTATACTCTGGGAAATCATTATGAATAGTTTCACGCTGGAACAACGCTACCAAATTATCCAGATTTACTTTGAAATTCGTCAGTTTGTGCAACTTGCACATGACGAAATTATTTTCAGCGTTGAGGGTAATTTTGGCTTATCCAAAAACAGAATTGCTGCATACGGAGTAAAACTAATACACAACAGACCCTAGAGACTTCATTACATCCAGAAAAATGCACCGTTTGGTGCGGTTTACACGCTGCTGGCATCATTGAACTTTATTTCTTCAAAAATTAAGCCGGAGCTCGCGGTTCGGTCATTTAAGATCGTTACCGCACCATGATCAATGAATTTTTGTTTGAAAATATTCATTCAGAGCATTCTTAATGTAAAATGTTAAACAATAATTATTCTTGCTAGCAAAAATCTGTCTAGTAAAAATTAATAAACTGTCATGGAATTGTCACTTCACTCTTTCTTTTTTCGTTCTGTTAAGGCACACATGAAACTTGCTAGTTACTAGATTCTAGTACACTGCCTTAACTACCTCTATTTGATAGATTGCTATTTATTCTATGTGGTTGAACTCTTCCTAATCATTATTTTTCACATATGTAAGTTGGTTTGACCTCTTTTCTAATTAAGATTATTTATACTGAAACTAGCATGTGTCCTATAGCCTTAACTGAATATTAGAATAAACGAACGCTACTCATTAAAAATTTCTACAAATTATCCAGTAATCGAACTATTAAATATATATATATGTTTAGTCTAGACAGGGAGAGAGTTAGTGTGATATGTGAAAGTCATCAGCTTATTATTGGTTTCACCTATATGCCAAAAAGTTGGTACCTAAGAAAACGATAAAGTAGGTTTAAATAAATGTTTCTCAAAATTTACATGATACTTTTTTTTATTTTCACAATCGATTGTGGCATCAGTTGTGAAACAAACTATAAATTTTCTTTAATTTATATGGAATAAATCATAATTTATTAAACTTTTACTAAAGATAAAATTTCTGTTTTGTACTGCATATCAATTTTCGTTTTCAAATTCGACTATTTGTGCTGCATATCCATACATTTATGTGCGCCTAAAAGTAGTTCTCTCTTTTTGTTTTGATATACACAAAAAAAAAAATTTTAAAATATCTTTTAAAATTTGTGTATGCAAATTTGATGCATATGCCACAAATGCAGCAAAATAATAAACAATGGATGTAGAGCTAGATACTTAGATATAATACGATATATCGTAAAACGGGTTTCGGAATATGAAAGAGAATATATATAGTGTATATATAACCCATTCCTAACTAAATTTTTTTAATGATTGTTCGAGGGTCAAACCAATAATAAGCTAACGAAGTGTTTTTGTTAAAAATAAAATTTTAAAACAGTATTTACATGTGGAAATCATTTCTGATTGTATAGTAAAAACAATTTTTGGGGTAAAAAAATTTCGATGTAAACAAATATTATGTAAAGATAAATATACATTTTTACTAAAATTTAACTAAAACTAATTAGCAAAGAAGTTCTGCTGAATTTAGCAGTTTTACCGCAGGATCCATTTAAACTTAATCTAACGTACATATTTTTTTGTGAGTGTAAAATTTGGTTGTGGTAAAGAAATTATGTTCTGAAAACGAAGCACTTAGCACAGACTACAACCACAAATATGTTAGGGAATGTAATATTGGGTTTATGCGGCAAGCTATAAAAGTTGGTTTATATCATTTTCATATAAATTTGGCCAACGTTTAGTGTTAACGCTTATTGTTTCTTATGTCAAATTTTTTTATGGAAATAACAGAAACCAACGTTGATAGCTTCCCGCATAAACTCAGCTAATATATCCAACCGGCAATTTAATTTAAATTGTTAAGAGAATGGGAGAGAGGGAGAGTATTACTAATACACCTCAAACACAAAATACACCACAACTAACACTAAATAGCCACTATACAAATTTTTTAAACAATTGCCGATCATTCTTCATTTTAGTGTTGTGAAAAATGTTGTGGAGTATTCAAGGTGTATTAGCAATCTGAACCGACGACGGGTGTTTCAATCGTTATTTTCTAACCACTGATACCAGTTGTTGTAAAGTGGCAGTTTTTATTTTTATATATTATTTTTTGTTTGCAAGTTTTAATTATTGCTAAAGTTCGTTGTTTGTTTTGCTGTTGCGAGGTGTGTGTGTGTGTGTAAAGAAATAAATTAACAAACAAAAATGTAAGCTAAAAAGAAAGTTTTATTTTTATACATATATTTAATTTTGCTGCACACAAATAACATGGATATGTATGAGTAAATTATTAAATGAAATTACTTTTAAACTAAATAATTAAAATTAAAAAGAAAGAAACATTAAATACGGAGAATTGATAGTGAATTTGAAAGCCACGTATATGCGTCTTTAAAGTGATATACAAAATGTTAAAATTATTCGAAACTTGAAATTAGTGAAATAAAATGAAAATAATTAAGACTGCAGACTGTTGCTAACCTCCTTTTCTTTTGATTTGGTAGACTACAGCGACAACAAATAAGAAACAAGAAAAGTGAGGGTACCATTCGTTTCCATGTAGTAATTTAGCACAAGAGACGTTAGGCCCTTATTTTTGCACAGATGTTTGTTATAACTTAGTCGGAGTTTTTTGATTAAACATTAGCTGTGTTTGTGCAACATGCATATCAACGTTATCTTTTACAATTTTGACAGTAGAATGCTGAAATACATCGAAATTACCAAAATCGTTTTAGATAATACTGATAGCCAGACATACAAACGTAACTATTTTTTTTTTTTTTTTGCAAAATGCAATTTGACACGTTATTTAGTCATATTTTAGCACATATTTGACTACTATTTACAATGAATCCATACAACAACAAAAAAAAAAAATAATAAAAACAAATATAAGTGTGTGCATTTTGTTGCTTAATGCTCTAATTAAAATATGAAGTGTATATTTATTTTTGTTGTTGGTTAGTTTTATGATCATGTAGTTTTGTTGTTGTTATTGTCGTTCATTTTTTGTTTGTTTGGTTTTATTGCTGTACTTACTACTAGTTCTGTTTGTTAATTTTCTCTTGTTCTTATGTTTGGTTTTTTATTTATGTTTAAAACTGTTCTCTTGTGCTCTTTAAAAGATAAAACACAAATAAAAGGGTTGCCATAATTCCACCACCTTTTTAATCTAATAATTCTACATTCATGCTGAACCCCAAAATATGTATTTTTTTTTTCAAAAACTTAAAAATACGTATTTTAGGGTTCAGTGTGAACGATGTTTAAGGGAGGGTGCCAAGGAGAGTATGCAATCATCATCGGAGATGCAATCATCATAGGACAAGACATAGGACACACCGTTTGGTAGTATACCGGTACGTGCAGGGTGTCGGAGATTATGTGGAAGTCTTAAGGCGACGAGTCTTCTGTTATTCTTAACCAAAAGTGATTGTAGAATTATGGTGGATGGGGAAGATGGCGAGTGGCAATTGAAGGTTTTGTGGTGTTTCGGGGGACAGAGACACGGTAGATCATATTATATGCCACTATCCGGCTCCTGGTATTTGCTAAGACAGTGTGGTGCACCCTTGGTGCCATCACATCTGACTAATCTTCAATGCGGGTAATCGTTTCCATTTGGTAACGCTAGGGATCAAATTCGTCTATGCGAGGTCTTTGACCAGCCATCTCAACCTATCCCAGAAAACAACATCGGACTTGCATCTAAAGTATTGTCCAGGATGTTTACATGGCTGAATTTTGCTCTTTCTCAAGTTAAAACCTTCTTGGCGGTGTTTCCAGACCAAATTTTTCCTTTAGACGAACGAAAATACAATAACAAAATACATGCAATACGAGATAAAATCAATGCTGCTACTCATTCTTCTCATGACGAAGGTCGTGTGCAAACCTCATTTTAATATTTTTAAAAAGATGCATTAAGTGGCACTTCCAGATTACGTTTTGCTTCAGACGAAAGAAAATACAGTAACAAAACACATACAATATAAAAACTAAATCTATGCAGTCAGTCATTCGTCTCGATATTCTTATTTAAATCTATTAAACCGAAGTTTGACTTTAAAATATTATAGATTGTGGTCCAGTAATAATCAGCATGATTCAATAATATTTTACGAATCTTTTCGCCATTTTACGAATCTTTCGGCCTTTCGTATTTGTTTTACATGTAAAGGTGGGCCGAATATAAAAATATTTTTGAAAATTAAATAAAATGAACTAAACTTAGTTTCATTTGGTATATTATGGCAAATATTTTCATTATTTATGAAACACATGAAATGAAATCTCATGTGGCTGCCGTCGTAGGCTTTGAAGTAATTTTCCAATTTTCCAAGACTTTGTTAAGGGTATGGATCGTTTCTGGGTTATTCGCATCGGTCTTTAACAAGTTAAGGTATAAAGGGGTCAAATCGTGGCTTCGAGGCGGCCAATTGACATCGTCAAGACTGCTGATATTTCGATAACCGAAATTAGTGTGCAATAGATCGATTGTGTATCATGGTGCACCATCCTGCTGCAATCAAAGATTATCCAAGTTCATATCTTCCATTTTAGCCCATAAAAAGTCCGTTAAAATGGATCTGTAGACCCCGCCTTTGACTGAAATGGCGTTTCCAGCTGAATTCTGCGATCCACAAATGCGGCAATTTTATTTGTTGACATAGCTGCTGATATTAAAATGCGCCTTGCCAGTAAAGAATATTTTTCGAACAATTTCGGTGTCCGATTGAAGCTTTTGTAAATAGTTGGTCGTTTCCCTTAAAATTGCTGAGTCAATTGTACCTTTTAAGCGAATTTCCAAGATCTTTATGCAAAATGTTCATCATGCTGGTGTGTGAAATGCCGAGTTGTTGAGATCGATGTTCTTGGATTGAGTTGTACACTTTCGGCCACATCAGTCACATTCTCATCAGTACGCACCATTAGACGACGGGAATCCTGAGTACTGTCCACTAGCAAAACAGTCTCACGAACTTTTAGCACAATCTGAGTCTATACCCTTTATATACAAAGTTTTGTTTAAAAAGCGCTAACAATGAGGTTTTTTCACCGGTTGATTTCTATATTTTCATCTATAGTTTTTAACTTTGAAAAAGCACTTTTTCTACTTTCTTCACTGTTATCACAGTGAAAATATTGTGGTAGGACCACAGATTTTCTGTTACCTTATTTCATTCAGGAAAAATTTTAAAATTGCTGATTGAGGCTCCCAATGCATTCAATTCATCATCTTAGAACTTTTTTTTTGGCTGACCTGGGCGGTCTATGTCTTCTGTGTTAAGATCACCACTTCTGAACCGCACAAACCATCTCGTGCACAGAGAAATCGATGCACTTTTTTTTCAAATTGAAGAAGTAAACCAAAACAACCCGCTAATGATTACTTGTTGGCACAAAATTCGACATTTTTGAAGCAAAAACAAAAAACTTTGTTTTAACACTATTTCGTTGAATGATTAAGTGAGAATAAATGACAGATGTTTACCCTACAAAACTGTGTGTAAAAGATACGTTATCTTCTGTGAATCCCGCATTTTTAAGTTATACACCCAGTAAAAACATCTCCAAGACAACTTATTAATACAGGGTGTCAGCCGGGAAGGTATACTACTTTGTTTTGCCGCTATTTTGGTAAACATTAGTCTTGACAGTTCATATTTGGCAGTTGTGAAGTAGACACGTGCAAATTTATTATGGATAAATATTCGATAAACCAACGTGATACAGCTTGCTCATGACAACCCCGATTTTCATGAAAAAATCATAATGAGTGACGACGCACATTTTCATTTGAATGGATATGTGAATAAACAGAATAGTCGGCTCTGGGCAATGGAAAACCCTCAAATTATTCATCAGTCACCTTTGCACAGTCTGGTGTGCAATTTGGTCAGGAGGAATCATTGGACCTTACTTCTTTGAAAATGAAAACAACGTAACGGTAACTGTGAATGGGGAGCGATATCGTGATATGATTGAAAACTTTTTAACGCCACAACTGCATGCTTTGGGCTTGATTAACATGTGGTATCAACAAGACGGTGCCACATCGCATACAGCCAGGATTACAATGGAATTAATGTAAGACCTCTTTCCACAACTAGATATTTCAAGAAATGCTGATGTTGATTGACCTCCACGGTCGCCTGATTTGACTGCTCCGGACTTCTTTTTGTGGGGATATCTTAAAAATAAGGTTTATGCAAACAAATTAGAAACGCTTGAGCAACTCAAACAAAATATTCGTGATGAAGTTAATAAAATACCGCGTGAAATGTGTGAGAATGTAATGAAAAATGTGCTCAAAAGGGTTCGCAGTTGTGAGGCTAACAGAGGCGGACATTTATCTCATATTGTATTCCATACATAATTGCCGACATTAAATAAAACATTTATCAATATAAGATCCATTCTCTTTCATTTAATCAAAAATTATAAACAAACAAAGTAGTATGTATTTCGTCGCAAATAATATTCCGAACCAGTCCTAATTCCATTCCCTACCTATAATGAACAAATTGTTTGCGACCTACGGTGACGTTATCGGGGGGTTTCATTGAATTGTATTATTATATTTGCGAAAAATTTATCCTTCAGATTTATTCATTTATTTGTCTACTACCTCTTATGTTTGTCTGCCAACTTATCGGTAAAATTGTAAAATTTGTGTGGAGTTTTTAAAGGTTAATGTATAACGCTGGTTCTTTTTTTTCTTTGTAGATAAGTTAAACGCCTTTAAAGTAAAAATGTTTTTATGTAGTTTACACATGTTATATACATACATATTTATCTTAAAGATATTTCTCTTTATCTACAAAATATCGTTGTGTTCTATATTATTCTGCAATATTCTGCTTTTGCAACAGAATTTATTTCTTATGATTTTTTTTTATAAAGTTCATTGTACATACAATTGATCAGCTTAGTAGTCGGTCGATTGTGTATATTCCACAATCGTATGTATGTATTGGAAGTAGTATTTACATGCATGTTTCAAAATATTTTTCCTAATATTGTGTGACGACTTACATAAGTAAATTTATAAATACCACCTGCTTTTTTTCATGACTTGTATGCATTTGAATCACAGAGGTTGTTGATCTGTTTTTAGTTTCTTCGAAAGATGTACACACACATTTTTGTGCAATATAAACCAGAATATTTATCAGACACATAAAAATTTGCAATTGCTTCTTGACATAGCCTATAATCATCATTATGGTTCTTTATATATATTTGAGTTCATTGGTTGGTTGGTGGTAGTCGTATCAATCAACTACCTGACGATACGGATTGTATCATTATTCATATGTTGGCTATTATGTTTTAAATTTGTATGCAATCGATAGGTTTAGTTTTGGGAATGGTTCAAACATCTTTTATATTTTTTAAATTTTCTAGGCACATGGACATTAGGGTGTCCCAATAAAAAAAAAATAAGTAATATCACACGATCGATGTAGGTAGGGATCTTCAATTTCCTACCAGAGGTATAAAAATAGTGATATTTATATACAAATATTGATAAAATAAAGTTAAAAAAAATATTTTTTATTTTTGTTTTAGTAATTTTGGTCTTCTTATGATTAAAATAATCCATTAACAATATAGTTTTTTTAGTTCCCTTCTTTTTAATGTTTAAAGGGAAATTTAATTTAGATTTCTTTCTTAGAGCATGCAAAATGAATAAACTCATCAAATTGCAACTTTTAAGACCGATTTAGCAGAAAGCTTTAAAACTTGCATCCTAATGATGGACTCGTAGAAATACTTCATGAAAATCAAATTTATCCATTTTAAAATAAAAATTCAAAACTTTTTTTTAGCCAAAATACATTATTATCGGGATCTTTAAACCCTGGAAGAGAACTGAAGATCCACTCCCAAAATTTTCCAATATTCAGTGAATTAATATACAGCGTTTGTTTGCTTCAATTATTTTTTTTAAGTACCGTCCCTTAATCTACATATTCCCAGAAATTTTCAAAAATATGTTTTAGCCATTCATATCCTTTGAGTGTTGTTAATTGAACCAATTCGTAAAAAAATTATTTTTCGGGACACCCTAATGCACATAAAGTCACAGACTAAACAGACACAACACGAAATTTTCAAGTCTGGTAACTCTGTAAAATTTTGCTCTAAAATATCGATAGCAACTCTTTATTATTTGGAGTTATTATGCAACAATACAGTCTATCCAACGTTCTTGCTCCTTCTCACATCTAATTATAGACCAGGAACAAAAACTTTTTTCTTGTTCTGAAACACCATGAAAAGTACCTGGGGGTAATATTGGGCAAGAAGTTGTTATGGAAGCTCAATTTTGAGCAAGACCACAAATGGGCAATATGCATGCAGAAAAATCCTGGCCAAATCTTGTGGCATGGCACCTAATCAAATGCCTTGGATTTATACGGCAGTTGCTAGGCCTATTTTACTTAATGGAGTTCCTCTTTGGCGGACTGCATGGGAGAGGAGAATTTACTTTAGGCGCCTGGAGAGTGCTCAGACACTTGCTGAACTATGTATCATCGGATGGATGTAATCTTGAATCTACAAACAATTAATGTGGTTGGCAGAAGGGCCCTGCGTTGAAGTCTACTATTCGCTTGGAGACTACAAGGCAGTTTGTGTATACGAATATAAATTGTAGCCGTCACTATATTATTCCCAAGTTGAGCTTTATTGAGGGACTACGTGTCACTATGGGGGAACATTGATGGTTGGTGGGTCTTCGCTCAGACGACATAATATTTAATTTCTTCAGGGATGGTTCTAAAATTTCGGAGGGTTTTGTGTCTGGGCATAAAGAATCTGATCTAGCGAGTGGGTTGTAGTTTCTTATCTGTTAAGGCTTGGAAGCCAATTGGTTTATGAGAGTTTTTTGACCAGCCAGCTCAACGTAACCTAAGTTTTTTTTTTGCATCAGTCACTTGTGTCGCATCTGTCTATGATAAATTTTTTGCATTTATGAAATGACATGGATTTATTTGTGATAATTTCAGCTAGTGCTCTAAGTGTTCGATCCTCAAGCTGTAGCACTCCATTTGATGACAATCTGACCTTAAGTTAACTTTGGTCTGTAAAAGTTATATGTAACTAAGCTACTGATTTCAGTCGAATTGATGAGTTTTAACCGCTTATTCTTAGACACCTCCGTTTCACCTGATCGTTGCCACTTTTTATGCATAATTGCAACACTGCCTGCTGTTATTGCCTTCAGGCTTGGCTTCGTAAAGAAGATCTCAGCTTAGCCTTGCTAAACAGAGGAAACAGATTCATTGTGACAACCGAATTTCTTTCCAAATCAATAATTATGACATAATTTTGTTGCCTCGATACTTCCCTATCAGTTATGCAACAGAATTCGACTACAATTTTTAGTTTTTGGTCCAAAATAAAAACTACAGTACCTACACTTAAACCAGCGCACTGCATTAAATTTGTTTCTTGGGACGGTCGTCTTTTTTGTTTTCACTATAAGAGCCAATTTAGACGGTGACTTTGTTGCATGCAATTATTGCGTGCAATTTTTATTTGTTGGCGAACGGGGTAGAGAAGCAAGCGGGGTAACAAACAAGGCACAGTTTTAATTTTTCGTGCATGTTTTTGTTATCTCTCTTTCACACTCATATGTATTCTTCTTTTGTTGCTTCATTCACATTCAGTTTTCGTGCAATTAAAGTCACCGCATAAATAGACATAACTTTAGATGCAACTTTGAAAAGGGAATTAAGATAATTGCACGCAATCAATTGCATCGTATAAATTGGCTCTAACTGGTTTTTATCCACGACACAAACCTTTATTTGCTCTGAAATGTGACTTCATTATCGTTTTTTCTTTATCTGTCATTTCCGCGCACCCTTTACGTGTTATCTTTTAAATCTTTTGAATAGTACTTAAAGTGCTAATTTGCTTGTCACAGTTTTTCGATTAAACTCTATCTAATTGTATAGCGCGTGTGTATTTCAAGTCTAAATACAATTAAATACCAAAAAAAAAGAGTAATAATATAGCAATAAAACAGAAGTTTAAAAGTTACACATACATACATATGTATGAAATAGCATTTATCTCTCTATGTGTCTACATGTAAAAGAATAACGTGGCTGACTGGCTCAACATCGCCTAGTTCAAAACCTTGAAGGTAGTGGGTTGAAAATTGTTATGTAGGTACCCCCTCCGGCTTAGACAATTAATGAAGATGCTTTTTTGTAATTTTTCACATGAAATCAACTAAAGAGATTAATTTTGTACTACTTTTAAAGGTGTTTGTGCCAATTAGAGTATTCAAAAAACCGGCCTTTTGAAAAAACCGGTTTCGGTTTTCTTCGAAAAATCGAATTTTAAAAAAACCGGTTTCGGTTTTTGCAGAAAAAACCGGTCAACCGGTTTTTTCGGTTTTTTTTTTTAATTTGAATAAAAAGCTTATATAATTTGTTAAAAAACAGAAATTTAATAAAGCTAGAAGTGGAAAATACTCTTTCACTAATAGTAGATGTTGGACAAATAGTCAAAAGACAATTATATAAATTGTCCATCTTTTCAGTTTTTTTGTCGCAATTATCAAGATCATATGTGACCTTCTCCGAGAAAAGAGACCTAGTGTGTCAAAAAAGGGTTTGGACTTAAGAGTGGATTCTGGTACCTAAAAGGGTGTAGAATAAGATGAAATGAGTTAGATTTTCTGGTAAAAATTTATTTACCCCATAAAAACGTACAAAACGAACTTGGGGAAATCGATAAAAATGAAGAAAACAGAAACATTAAAATTTTACTTTTTTTGATTTTCAATTGTTTTTAAATTGTCACTCTAAAAGCGAAAAAAAAAATACGTCACCACATAGGCAAGATGTCACCAAAGTCGGCACCCAATCATAACTAACCATACCAAATCGCATCTCCCAACTGAAGGTGTGTTCACAGTGATAATGCGTTATAAAACTTTAAATGCGTTTTTCCCAAAACTTCACTTTCACACACTAGGTCCCTTTTCTCGGAGAAGGTCACATATAATGATGAATGATTTTGTACAGTCTCTTTTTGAGGATTTTGAATGCTCTTTATTGTGTTATTTAGATCAGAAATTAAACTATTTGAATTTGGAATATCCACAGTTAAGTCTTCATCGGAATCTATCAGACTTAGATCTAAATCTTCATAACCAAACAAACGATTATAAAAGTGTTCGGAAAAAATAAATGAGACTAAGTAACCCAGTTGGTGATCTAATTAAAAAAACCGGTTAACCGAACAAAAAAGACCGGTTTTCGGTTTTCTTCGAATTCACAAAATATTCGAAACCGTTTGGGTTTCAAAAATAAAGAAACCGGTTGACCGGTTTTCGGTTTCGGTTTTTGAATACTCTAGTGCCAACTTAAAAGAATCTTCCCGAAAATTAAAAAAATCATCAAAAATTTTAAATATCTCCTAAAAATACCCAAAATGTTCTTAAATTCCCAAAAAGACCCCTGGACCCAATTAAAAATTTTCTCCCCAAGACCAGTGTTGCCGTTTTGCTTATTTCTAAGCAATAGTGCTTATTTTTTATACTCATGTTTACTTGTTTATTTTTTCTACATTTTGCTTACTTTTTTGAAGTCGGTCTCATTAAATTTTTTTTTTATTAATTTAAATACTTAAATTGTTTTTGATTTTTTTTATTCTTTTGAAGTACTTCAATTTTTTTCTCGATTTTTTGTTGCAAAACAGCTTCACAACACTGTTAAGCACCATTATGTTAATCGTATAAAAATATGGTGTTGACAACACTATTTCGATTTGACGTTTGCAAATTTTCGCGCAAATTGTGTGAATTGTGTGTTCTGTTGGTGCTCACTCAATTTGATATAATGGATAGGTAAGTTTAAATTGCGATTATTTTTGTCTACTAATTCAACAAACAATTTTCAATAGGTTTTTAACTAAAAAGGCCAAATCATCCGAATCAACGGAAATAATTGATTCAGATTCAGACACTGAAAACAGGTAGGTGATGCTGCACTGATGCATTAAAAACTAATTCATTTTATTAAAAGCCGTTTATTTTCTATATTACAGCGATATTGATGCATCAACTAAAAAACAAACTAAAAGAAAGTTTAGGTCAGTTTGGCCGAGCCAATATAATTGGCTGAAAGACAATAATGGCTGTAGCTTTTGTGTAGCCTGTGATAAAAAACTTTACAACAATGTCACTTACTTGAAAAAACATGAAAAATTATCATGCCATGTAAAAAATGTTAAACGTAAAAAGAACCAAGTGCAACTCGAATCATGTATTAATTTAGAGGAAAAGCACCTTTCTCAGCAAGTATACCATGCTGAGTTAACATTGGTCATGTTTTTAATACACCATAATCTACCATTTTTGTTAATGGATTACTTACCACAACTCATCAAAGAATGCTGCCCAGATTCGAAAATTGCTGGTGCTCTCCACATAGCAAGAACAAAGGCAACGAATGTTTCGGGAATTTTAGGCAACAGGGCGAAAAATAAAATAATTGAACAATTAAAAACTTGTAAGTTTTCACTCATTGTGGATGAAACCACAGACATTTCTACCAAAAAATGCCTTGTGTTAGTTGTCAGATATTTTGATAAATTATCTAAAAGAATTAGTGACCAATTTTTGGCTTTGATTGGCGTAACAAAAACCGATGCAACCACTTTATATTCAACCATCAAAGAATTTATTAATAACCATGGAATTCCACTAGACAATATCATAGGCCTTGCAACTGACGGAGCAAATGTAATGGCATCAGAACTTAATGGGTTAGTTGGAAAGTTTAAAAATGACAAAAATTTATTTTATTTGAAATGTTCTTGCCATTCACTGCATTTATGCTCCGCTTACGCGTTTAAAAAAATTCCTGCGCAAATCGAAAAAATTTGTAGAAACATATACAACTTTTTTTCCCATAGTCCAAAAAGAATCGACGAATTTAAGGAGTTTCAAGAATATTGTGAAGTGCAGCCCCATAAAATTCTTGGAGTCTCAATGACAAGATGGCTTTCACTGGAATCAGTGATCAACAGAATAATTGAGCAGTGGAATCCCTTGCAGTTATATTTTATAGATTCTGTCTTGGAAGTGAATGGAGTGAAAGCCATGGAGATTGCAACACAAATGAATGATCCGGAAATTAAAATTTATTTTTTCTTTTTGTCGTTTATTTTAAAAACAATAAACGATCTTAACAAGGAATTTCAATCCGAGAAAGTGCGTTTGCCATATTTATACTCCCATCTCGAAACGAATTTCAAATTAATAATGAGCAACTTTATGAAAATAGAATATATAAATAGTTTGCAGTCACTTCAATGTGTTGATTTACAAAATAATCAAAATTATCTGCCAATACAAAAAGTGAACATTGGATCTAAAGGTGAACAACATTTGCAAAAACTTAAGCTGCCTATTTCAAAGACTATAGAAATAAAAAAAAATATTTTAAATTTTTATGTGGAGTTTTTACAACAACTTCAAAAAAGATTCGATTTTGCGAGAGATGATTTAAAATTTCTTTCTATTATAACACCTTACAAAGTTTTATCGGAAAACCAAATATCTATTGAGCCTTTACTGTCACAATTTTCCAACTTATTTGATTTTGATGAAGATGAAATAGTTAGACAGTGGAATAAGTTGCGATTTTCTTCAATTGAATTAAAAAAAGAAATGGATATTGTAGATTTTTGGGAGAAAGTTTCATTGCATAAAGATGGAATGGGTGAGCATTGTTTCAAAGACCTGACAAAGTTCATACAAAATTTAATGACATTGCCGCATAGCTCAGCAGCTGCAGAGCGGAAATTTTCAACTTTAAACCTTATTAAAACTAAGCTAAGAAACAAGCTGTGCTTGGAAATAATAAATAATATTATGCTTGCCAAAGAATTGTGCATAAGTCAGGATTCTAAGTATGTGTGGTCTGCAGTAAAAGAAAAATTTTAAATTTTACTTATATTTTATTACTTTTTATAAAAGTAAATTGTTAATTTTTTATTACATTTTAACTTATTTGTAAATGCGGAAATTCGCAAACCTGATTTTTTTATATAACAATTATATGTGTTCCTTTATTTTTTTTTATTACATAAGTACATAAATATGTAAGAAAAATGACTGAAAATATGAAATAAATATGTATTCTTTTTTGTTTAAAAAATGTTTACTTTTTTTTCATTTTGTTTACTTTTTTCGAATTGTTTGATTACATATTTTTTATCGTTGTGGCAACGCTGCCCAAGACCAACAAAATCCCCAAATTTGGTGACAAAACCCCAAGTCTGAAAAGCCTGCTTTGGAGCCAAATCATTGAAAAATTTCTTAAATTACTTAATATTTAGTTTTAATTTATTAATACAGAAAAATATATTAAAACAGAAACAATTTAATTTTTTTCTAAATATATATCGATATATAAAATCACATAAAATTTGTGTATAAAACCACCCGTAACGAATTATCGGTTTCTTAAGATTGTACTACATTTAAGTGGTGGTTGTGTGGCATTGAAAAAATAAAAACAATAAAAAAAAATTATTAATAATAAATTTATAAACGGGGTAAAGTTATAAAAATGTATACACAAATAATCAGTGATAAAAAGTTCAACAACAATAATACACTAAAGTAGTAAAAGTGAGTGTGAGTGACTATAGAAAAATAATAAAAATTTCAAAGATAATAAAAAAAACTAAAAAGAAAACAAAACAATAAAGTTTATTTTTTAAAAAATTACTATGAAAATAATTCGGGGTTTTTTTTTCTGATGACAAATATAATCTGTTCTATAGATTTTCAATTGAAAATACTTCTCATCTACTCTTTGGCCATTTTTGTCGGTTGTGCATTGTGTGTCGTTCTTCGCATAACCATTGATCAATTGATAATCTAATCAAATAGAGAGTGATCGATAATAAGTAAATAGATCATTGTATTATTTTCATTATTTTGTTAAATTGTTTTTTATCAATATAATATGGAACTGTTTTTTTTTTAACTTAAAAGAGCGGAGAGTGGTGTTTTTATATTTCAGTTTCTATGAGGTTGACGTAAAATTTTATTTTATACTGGTTTAGTTATCACAAGAACACTGAACGTTTTAGAATCGTTTTTTTTTTTAAATTTGGAACTGTAAACGTAAATTTTTCATTTTATTTTTACTGTTTTATTTAGTGAAGATATATACAAATAGAAAAAAATTAAACAAAGAAGTGCATTTTTATTTTAATTTACATATTACAATTTGTGAAATCCACTAAAGCTTTACAAGTGCGTCAATGAATTATTCAACTGTTTACCGTAATATTAACTTAAAAATGTTTTTGATTTTAAATGATAATTTATATAGAATATACTCGTATATGTAATAAAGCAAATCGACTTAAACTTACAATTTTTTTTTGCTTATCAAATATAAATATAATTAATAAAGACATGTGATTTTTTTAATAAGAAAAATAAACTTAAAATATGAATTAAAATTTGTTTTATACTACATTAACACTTTAACCAAAAACCAGTTAAAAACTTTAAACTTGTATTTAATTGACAAATTTCATATAAATTTTGCTTCAAAACCTGAAAGTATTTAAAAGTTACTAATTTTTGGTTATAGTGTAAATTGTGATCTAATTGAAAAATAAAATAGTTTTTAAAAATTTCCCAAATATTGAATAGGAAAAATTAAAAACCTTAAAAAAATTTTAAATATGGAAAAGGAAACAATTTGAGCTGTGCTAAAATCTTTAAAATTATTTTGTTTTCTTTTTTAAGGAATCATAAAAAATCCATCCAAATTCTCTTTTAATTTAACGGAAAACATTTTATCATTAATAAATTTAATAATTTTTATAAAAATATAAACAAATTTAAAAACTTTGCACTTGACGAGAAAAACGTAGCAAATTAAAATTGTTAAAATTACAGTTAAAACAACTGCATCTTTAGTTGAAAGAATGCACACTACATTTTCATAAAAAACAACTGTAATACGTAATTATTTTTAACTGCTAAAAATCAATATTTTATATTGCAAAAACAACTACAAATGCAGTTAATAGTTGTAAAACTGTAAAAATAGCAGAAATAAAACCTAAAGTAAAACTGAAAAAAACAAGTAAAGGGTGTCCCAAGAAGAACGCAATTTTTAAATCTGGCAAGATTCGAAGTGTCATTGTTTGACATTTGAACAATTGTTATTGTTTGCTAGTAGAAGGTACGAGGTTAGTAAAAATGGAGCGCTACACGAATGAACAACGCATTCTCATTAAAAAAAATATTGTTAATTTGTTAAAACAACCATAAATGTAGTTAAAATGACAGAAATAAAAATGCAAAACTGTTAAACTACTCTCCTAAAAGTATGACAGTTTCTATTGTATATAACATTTTTTGTTTGCATAGTAGTTGTTTTTAACTATAATTATATATGTTTTTATATAAAAATACAAAACAACTACGGGTCGGGCCAAAAGTCACTAAGAAAATTTACACTAAGTATGGAAAATAATGTCACTTAAATGACCCCGATTTTCAGCTTCCCAATTATGGGCTCGTTTTAGAGCATTTTCCATAACATTGTTCAAAATTTGTAGCTGTAGCGTTTGAATTTCTGCAACAATGTTGGCCTTAAGATCAAAGATTGTCTCGGGTTTGCTAACCCCAAAGAAAATAGTCGAGTGTTGTCAAAACTGGCGATTTCCGAATTTCTGGAACTCATTCGCTTTCCAAAAATTTGAAAATTTTAAATAATAAAATTTATTATTCTGGTTCTTTGTTCAGTTGTGAATCTCTCCAATTTTTTTTATCCAGGTGTTTATTTATATAATCTGCAAAAAGACATATATAAACGAAAAAGTTATTAAATGGTGACTTTTGGTCAACCCTGTATTATCATAATTATTTTAAAAAATAACAAAAAGTAATGTATTTCGTAAAATTTGTTTAATCAGTTAATTTTAATATTATAACAAACCATTCTCAAAATAGTGATTTTGTAGTAACCCTGCGGGAAAACGACCTAGGACACGTCACATGCCCGGTTATCGTGATAGGGACCGGTTTTTTTTATATGAAAAGGACCTATCACTTTAACATGGGCTTGTCCTATCCATCTGTGACATGTCACAGGACTGGTCTAAAAGAACATATCACACAACTAATATGTTACACAGAACCAACGCAAAAAAACATGTCATCACTTTCAGGAACTGGTCCTCTTTTCATCTATCTCGTGATATGTATTTTCGAAACCAGTCCAGTTTTCATCCAATTTACAACTGAACTCTTTTTTCCCGCAGGGAAGCAGTTGATTTTTAATCGAGTTTTTACAAATTCTTTTTTGAAAGAAAATAATATTTTTCTTAAATACCTAAAAATTAAAGCAGTAGTTTTTAACAATTTTTCTAAGTTGTTTCAAAATTTTTTGTCAGTTATTTAAATGACATTGCTAGTTATTTTTACTGCATTTGCTAAATATTTTTAAATAGCTTAAAATAACAAAATTTTCAGTTGTTTATCGCCTATTTTATTTGCACGCTCAAAAATGATATATGCAGGCAAACATTACAAAATTACTTAACATTTCAAAAAACTAGAAATTTTGTTATTTTTAATTGTTAAAAAAATAGATAAAAAATGTAGTAAAAATAACTAACAATGTCTTAAAAATAACTGCTTTATAACGAAATTTCAACGAAATTTTTTAAATAACTGTAAAAAATTTTGTATTTTTTGCAAAGAAAAATCACTGTTATTACAGTTAAAACATGAACTATTGATTCTACATAAACGACCTTCATTACCGTCATATTTTTTGTTTAACAAAGTTCATATCGAGGGTTTACCAACACAACCTCGTATCTCAAAAACAATTGTAGTGCTTTTCAGGATAGAAAAAAAAAATGTTTTATAATAAACTTGTAAAATATTTTTAAAATATTTTTAAAATTTTTTTTGAATTTTAAAATTCATCATCACCTTTTAAATTAAAAAAAAAATTATTAAAAAAGGTTTTTTTTCTCTCCTGAAAAGTACTAGATTTTGAGATACAAGGTTGCGTTATTGAACCGTCTATATATCTGATTTTCAGCATCACTCCAGGGTGCTTCCTCTTTAATCATTCACAAGTAAAGTCTCCAAACCCTTTAAGCCAGAGCTTTTTGAAAAATGATATATATTTGAATAAATTGAAATAAATTTTCGTTTTAGTCATTCATCGGAAAATCATTTGGTTTTTTACTTTTGCGATTTTCACATTTATGGTAATTTGTAAAAATATATATAAAATTGCCGAAAACATCCCAGCAAAACCACACATTACCAAATAATGGATAAAGTAATGTATAGCCATAGGGGCCGATGGATTACTTTTCACCTTACTTCATTGATGCATTTTACAGGAGATGTGCCTCAAAGTAATGTACATACCCATTACTTTAGAGGTGATAATGTAAGGCGTTACATATATGGTAACGAGAATGGAAAAAGTAATGTGTCTAAAATAGATTTTTAAAAAAGAGGAATTTTTATTACAAAAAATTATTACAAATATTTTATTTAAAATATTTGTAATTAAAAATAATGTGGTCAAGTTGGGAATCGAACCAGGGAAATCTGGTTGCCAGCCAAGAACTCTACCCACTGAGCTATCGACGCATATAATATTTGATTGCTTTAAACTTAAATAAATTGTTGTGCTTCGTTTTTTCGCTAGTGTTATCAAAACAAACATACATTACCCTTTTGCTTACAAAAAGACACAAAAGTAATGTATCTAAAAATAGATTTTCAAAAATATTTCAATTATTACATTACATTTATTAATCATATATTACCTAATTAATAATCAGTAACTTATTACTTTATGCTTGCAAACAATGAAAAAGGTAATGAGCTATCATTACAAGGTAACGCATGAGAATATCGCACTCATTAACAAAGTTTTGCTGGGATGTAAAGTTTTGATAAAACTTTTAAATGTTTCCAGAAAAAATTTAACTAATATATTTTATAATAAAATCGGTTCAAATTGAATTCGCATTTAAATTTGGATTAAAAACCTACTTAATATTTTGGAATTTATCGGGCGTAATTTACCGCTAAATAGGAATCTATAATTTATAGGTAGATGATTTCATTGTAAATTGCATCTTTGGGGTTAAATAATTAATAAATATTTTGTTTTATAAAACGGTTTCCTTATTTTCAAAAAAAAAAAAAAAGATAAATAAAATAAATAAATCTTTATTTAAAATGTCATTAAATAATTAAAACTATATAAATCATCAAAATCAATTAAAATTAAATTATCATTATTATCTTATTATGTTTTTTTTGTAGCAAAAATTTGTTAACAACAGTCACAACAGAGAAAATTAATACTTAAAAAGAACAACAACTACAGAATAACAAAAACAAATAAACTAATATCTACAAAATGTTGAAAACAAAAACAAATGATGATAAAGTTGATACACTGTTGACCAAGAGTTTGGTACCAATAATTGATCTTGCTCACTGTGGTAAGTGGTATTTTTATATATATATATTTTTTTTTGTAAAATTATAAACTTAATTAATGCCATGTTTACTAAGACACCCGTATTAGTCATCGTAGTTTGCTGTATTTCCGTAACTAATTATTTTTAATTAGTATGTATAATCACATAAAAACCCTCAAGCAGAGAATGTATAAAGTTCTGAATGTTTTACCTTTACATGTGTAAAATATGCATTTATTTAACACATAATTTTACTCTGAAGAAATGAAAATTTAAAGTTGTTTTATATAAAATATTTTTTTTTCTTTTAACTTCGAGTTAACTTAGATTCAAGTTTGTCGTTATACTAAAAATCTTTGTCCTTATTATCATACTACACCAACTGGGACTTAAGTGACAAATTTTTAGTTGTTTTGTTGGTTAAATTTTAATGCAACAGGTGGATTTTGGAAGATTTTTTACATTTTCTATTTAAATGATATGCAAGACAGGCACCCGTATGTTCAAATACTTATGTCAATTTATCTTTAAAAATCCTAAGCAATGCAAACTCCCTTAACACATCCATTAGAAATCAAAGCAGTTTCAAAAACCGCGCTACTTACGAAAACTGGGTCATAATTGCCCCTAAGCAAAATGTTTAGATTTTAAATAGAATTGTCTGATTTACGAATTTACAACTAAAAATTGTTTAGTTTATTATTTCTACATAAATTATACGCTTGATTAATGAATAACATTTAAAATGGGAATTACATTTTATTTGAAAAAAAAAAAATACCTTGATTATTGGGACTTTTTGCTGTTGCGATAACCAAAGAGTTGCATTCATGGGGGGTTGCCTTACACGAGGTGGCAACGTGTTTTAGAGGGTTTTATATAAAATTTATACATAAATGTAATGTTTTTATTCACTGAGAGCATTATCAGCATGACAATTAGTTTTTTGTATAAAATTAATGAAATTCATTAAATGAATAGAATTTCATAAAATTTTATGAAAAATTTAGTTTTGTTTATTAAAAATTTCATACACTTAAAAACTTCAGTAAAAATCGTCCAAGAAAAATTTCCCTGTATACAAACTGTCCCACCAAAGGCAAAATAATATCGTATCAATGCCAAACTTTAAATACTTCTCTTTTAATTTTTTCAAAAAGTGAGCGAGGCAGGCGTGGTCAAATATTGAACAATTAAGCCCTCATTTTTTTGTATATTATTTATAATAATTTAATGGAATTTGGAAAATACTAAAAATTTTACTACATCAATACAGTTTTTTATGGGCAATTTGAAAAAATTAAATTATTTAAAAAAATTATAACTAGTAGTTTGCAGTAATAAATAACTTATTTTATATAAAAATAGGACACATTTTGTTTACATGTTTTATTTAAATAAAAAAAAAATTTTCTTTTAATTCAAAAGGTTTCGGCTTTCCTGCGGGAAAAGGACCTATACCAGGACACGTCACATGACCGGTTCATTGTGATAGGGACCGACGACGGGACTGATGACATGGGCTTGTCCTAGAAGGGGGTCAATTGCCCTCTGTGACATGTCACAGGACTGGTCTAAAAGGACATGTCGTGACTTTTAAACCGGTCACGTCATAGATACTTTAGGAACCGGTGCTCTTTTCACCTATCTCGTGATATGTTTTTACAAAACCGGTTCAGTTTTCACCTATCCCGGAACAGGTCCCAATTCCCAACAGACCCATTTTTTCCCGCAGGGTTGTTACTCGGCTTCGTTTTAGAGAAAATTTGTCGCCAATATTCAATAAAAAGTCAAATATTTGTGCTATCATCAGTCAGGAGATCAGTACGAATAATCAATATTGTATTTATCATATTGAGTATACGAACTGATTTTTCTTTTTTCCATGTGAAAATCAAAACATATGTATATGAACATACATGGCCATACATGATCATATACGTTCATACATAGTTAAATATATGACCATACATTAGGCATGCGATAGTGAGCGATTTTTCGATTTCGAAGCGCTGGACCCTCCTATTTTGTGAGGTTCGTAAAAAAAATAGATGAGCCAAAAATTTGGAGGGGTAGAGTGGGGGCAAGTGGCTCCTCGTCGGAGTCAAAGTTGGGGTAGAAGTGGGAAAAATCGACATAAAGAGACATAACAGCCCCGGCGTCATCCCTAGTGGGGTCAAATGTATGACCGACCCCACTTAACTTTTTATCCCCGACATTTTTCCCGAAGTAACCTACCACCCATCTCCCCTTCTTAAGGGGGCTCCCCTACAAATGTTTAATTTTATAAATTTTCTTCTCACTGTTCTAACTGTCCACCGGGAGCCCCTAGTGAAGTCAAATGTATGACCGACCCCCAATATAATTGCCAACATTTTTTCAGAACATACCTACCCTCTAGCTCCACTCCCTAAGGGGGCTCCCATACCAGATGTCATTTTAGAAATTTACTCCAACCGCTCTAACTGTCACTAGGGTAACCCTAGGCAAGTAAAATGTATGACCAACCCCCAATATTTTTTCAGCCCCAACATTTTTTTAGAACATACTAGCCCCCTATCTCCACTCCAAAAGGGGGCACCCATATATTATGACATATTTCAAAATTTTATTCCAACGCTCTAACTCTCCCAGCAGTGCCCCTAAAGAAGTAAAATGTATGACCGTTTCCCAATATTTTTTTATTATAAAAATATTTTCAGAACATACCTATAACCTATTTTAATAGTTAAGGCGATACCCATATAAATTTATTATTTTTAATGCATTTTTAATCAATAAAAGGGCATATGTTCTTATAATTCATATTTAAGGTATAACATTTTTATTATATTAATTTATTTTTATCATGAGATACATAATTTTTCCTATTTTCGGCTACGACCTGTAGCAAAAATATTTTTTCCTCCTCGTTACGGCACAACACGTTGCTATAATCTTCTATTAATTTTACACCCCTTTCGGCTGCATCGTTTACAACATGTAAGTTGCTCAATATTTCTAGAGACTTCTGGAAGTCTTCGCGATCTTTCCAGACATCTGGATCTGTGCTAATAAAATCGGCTGATAATCCGAAGCGGGTAAAAAATTAGCTGTCTCAGGTGTGACGAAATGGCTCAAATCATTCTGCATTACCTCTTTATTTATTTGCTTTGAGGCCAATGTAATTCTTTTAACTCCTTGGAAGCCAAAAACATGTACAGAGCGAGCACGATCTGGATTTCCACTGCTGCCGCTAGCCTCCAAATCGTCTTCCTCGATTGCGCCAACGTCGCTCTCTTTCTCACTGGCATCGACGGATGATTCGTCCATCTCATCGTCAGATAACTCTTCCTCGTATTCCTCTTTCTCTTCTTCAAATATAAGAATTGCTTTCGCCATTTTGCGCTTAATGTCACTGGGGATATTCGGATCAAATAATCCCAGAGCCACAGCTTCGCCACTAAGATACCAGAGGTGTCCACAGAATCTCTTTATCAATTGGTGCGATACGATCTTATCAATTGAAGCATAACAAGCAATCGCTTTTAAAAAATTCAAATCATTGTTTGGAGCTTCGATTGCTTTGGTGCTGCTGAACCAAGCTTTCACGTAAAGCGCAACGATGAAAATGGAAACATCACGAAGTCCATTTAATTCATTTGTATTTAAATTGAGATGTTTTCGAAACAAGAACATTTTTGGGCAGTATATGCCTTTTGCCATCCATCGAGCATGACTGACAGGCCCAGGTGGACTGAAGTGATAATTGGGAATATTTTGACCAAGAAATAACAATACGATTTGAAGGAACTCCTTGTAGTCGTTTCTGGGTTGTTTTTCTTTCAATTGAGCTAAACAAAAGGATTTGATGTCAATTTGGACTTCAACTGATATTTTGGCTGCGACTTCATCGTCTTCAATGCCTGGACTGTATGGTTTGTCTTTAATATTTTCCCATTTCTCTTTGAAACTGGAAAACATTGGCACTCCTGGTCCTGAAGTTTTGCCGAATTTGGCTTCGAATACTTCCTTCAATTGAAGTTCATAAATATGATGTCTGCATGGCAAATAAAAAAGATCTCGTTCCAGCATTTGCTCAAGCATAAGTGACGCACTTTGGAATTTGCCAGTGTTCGTTGATGTGGTGTCGAAAGAAATAGCTTGAACGCGGTCAGCAATTTTCCACTCCAGCAAAAGGCTATAAATGGCTTCCGCAATACGTTTGCCTTTTCCTTTACCCGATGGTATTGCAGGCACTCCCAAGAGCTGTTCCGTCCTATCATATGTGATGATAACAGGAAGTCTATCAACTTTTTTACCGCCGCCTTGCAAGTCCACCAACATTTTTCCATCCCAGTGCACATTGAAAAACTTGGCTTCAGACAACTAAAAACGTGTAATTCAAACATATTCATTACAAATTTTAAAACCTTATAATTATATTTTTAATTACGTACTTGATGGTTTTCCTTCAAACATTGAGCAATCTGCTGCCGATTTTGTGTACGGGCTTGTTGAATGGACTTCCTGTTAATAATATAATTTCGTGGTTCACGCTGAAATGCGCGTGCTGCAGAAATCAGTATACGAACTGCTGCTCCGTCAGAAATCTTGCACCTGTCAAAAACTGATACAAGCTCCGGAGTGATGCATTCGATACTGCCCCTAGTTCCCTTTGGTACTTGTGCTCTCAAAACCATTTCGTCATTGGCAGCTGCTTGTTCAGTGTTTAACTCACTCGAATCGGTAGATGAAAAGTAGGTGACTGAAAATAATGCTTATTTATTATATATTTAAAGTTATAATAGTAAGACTTACCCGCTGTTGCTGCTTCGTTGTGTTGTTTTGCGCGTTTCAGACGTTCTTCTTCTTGTTCTTCTCGTTCCGATCGTCTTTTCACTTGATTGGTAAAAATTGTGTAAACGCCGGCAATGGTTCCTTTACGCCCCTTCTCTCTTTGCATTTGCAGAAACACAGCGTCTTCCGGATTGACTACCATTTCGAGGGCATTGGCATTTGCGATGTCAAATAGGTCATCCAATTTGTTGACAAAATCAGCTTCCTTTCTTTTTTGTGCTTCACCCCCTCTCAAAGTATTCCTTTGCAAGGCTATCCATTCAGCGACCAATGACTGAACTTTTTTTTTTACATCGCCTCTATGTCTTGTTGGAATAAACGCTTGACGCCAAAAAACCATGACCGTGTCAGTCACCAAGTACGAACTGTCGTTAGCATTCATTTTACGATTTCCAGTGCCATAAAAGTACATTTTGAGTACTTGTCTTCGGGACGGCAATTTCGTTCCCATAATATTTGAGCACGGTTGCCCGATTAAAAAAAGTTCAGAACGTGATCTTAAATTTCTCACAGCACTGCTCGATGTTGATGCCATTTTTATTTAAATAACTCACGAATTTATTTAAAAATATTTAAAAATTAGTAAATTAGAAAGTGTGTTTTTTTTTTATTTTTTTTTTTTTTTTTTTAGATTTGAATGGACAATGTCTTTGCACGTTAAGCCAGGCTTAACGCCAACTTCTCATTTAAAATGTATAAACAAATTTATGAAAGCCATCATATTAAGTGTAAATAGAGGATATGTATGTTTTGAAAATATTTTAATATTAAAAAAATATTGGGAGGCAGTCATACATTTTACTTCTCTAGGGGCCCTGGTGGGAGCGTTAGAGCGTTGGACTCAAATTTTGAAATATGTCATGCTATATGGGTGCCCCTTTTTGGAGTGGAGATAGGGGGCTAGTATGTTCTAAAAAAATGTTGGGGCTGAAAAAATATTGGGGGTTGGTCATACATTTTACTTGCCTAGGGTCACCCTAGGGACAGTTAGAGCGGTTGGAGTAAATTTCTAAAATGACATCTTGTATGGGAGCCCCCTTAGGGAGTGGAGCTAGAGGGTAGGTATGTTCTGAAAAAATTTTGGTAATGAAAAAACATTGGGGGTTGGTCATACATTTTACTTGCCTAGGGTTACCCTAGTGACAGTTAGAGCGGTTGGAGTAAATTTCTAAAATGACATCTTGTATGGGAGCCCCCTTAGGGAGTGGAGCTAGAGGGTAGGTATGTTCTGAAAAAATGTTGGCAATTAAAAAATATTGGGGGTCGGTCATACATTTGACTTCACTAGGGGCTCCCGGTGGACAGTTAGAACAGTGAGAAGAAAATTTATAAAATTAAACATTTGTAGGGGAGCCCCCTTAAGAAGGGGAGATGGGTGGTAGGTTACTTCGGGAAAAATGTCGGGGATAAAAAGTTAAGTGGGGTCGGTCATATATTTGACCCCACTAGGGATGACGCCGGGGCTGTTATGTCTCTTTATGTCGATTTTTCCCACTTCACCCCCAACTTTGACTCCGACGAGGAGCCACTTGCCCCCACTCTACCCCTCCAAATTTTTGGCTCATGCATTTTTTTTACGAACCTCACAAAATAGGAGGGTCCAGCGTCTCCAATTCCTGTTACTAAGAATCTCCATATATCACTATCGCATGCCTACCATACATAAACTAATATATTACCATATATCTTCGGATCCGAAATTCTAGGGTATATGGTTATATATTATTTTATATGGACATATATGATACATACCTGAACATAATATTTCATAATATATGACCATATACTGTGATTACCCTCAAATTTTGGATCCAAAGATATATGGTAATATATGAGTTCATGTTGGATCATGTTTTACTCTAAGATTTTTTACATATATGTATGTATATCGGCTTTGACATCCCATGTAAAAATCGAAGTATATATGAACAAACATGATCATATATTGGGCTTGCATATGATCATACATTGTAATATACGTCCATGCATTGTTCAATATATGACCACACATGATCTCATATATGAGTATATGTATGATTAAATATGATCATTTATGCTCATATATTTTACATATATGCTCATATATGATCATATATTGAACAATACATGGACGTACATGAAAATGTATGCCTATGCATATACAAGCCCATATATGATCATCTATGTTCTTATAAATCAATTTTTAGATAGGATGGGTTAAGAAAAAATTAAATTTTGACCTATTTTGGTTAAATTGACTTATGTATTAAATTTTTTTTTTTCAATTTGGCTACAAAAAAATATTGAAATAGTCAAATTTCTAGTATTCGCAAATTTCATTTAAGATACTAAAAGTAAGCGCTAAATTGTTCGTATCATGTACGGCAGCAAATACTGTAAGTTTAATATTAATATAATGTATTTTTTTAACTGGACAATTGGCATGGAAAGTCTCATATGTGTAACATAAGCCCAGCGAAAACAGGGTTTCATCTACTTATCAGCATATTTACTTGCAAAATTACTTTTGTACTCGATGTCCCTAAAGGGTTAAAGTATTCCAGAAAAGAAAAATGTTAATTGAGATACGAGGTTGCTTTAGTAAACTCTCGATCTGATGCTGTACAAGAAATTCTTTATTTTAAACACATCCCTTTTTTAACACTGTTTATAAAATTTTATCTCCTCTATCACAATTCCAACAAAATCGGTGTTTCCAATTGGGTATTTCTTTTTAAACTTGTTTATTTATAAAGGGTGTCCCAAGAAGAACGCAATTTTTAAATTTTAAATAAAACACAGATATTTAAAAAAAAATCGTGAAACTTTATTATATCGTAGACAGAATGAGGTTATGTATGGAACAATATATCGTGCAGATGGCCGCCGCGGCTTTGCTGGCATGCACGCGATTTTTTAATGAAATTTTCAATGACCGTTTTGCATGAATGCTGCGGTATTTCATTAATGCAGCGTCCAATTTCCTCTTTTAAGGCTTGAGTCGTCGTCGGCTTATTCGCGTAAACCATCGACTTCAAAAAACCCCAAAGAAAAAAATCTTATGGTGTTAAATCGCACGATCTAGGCGGCCAATTCTGATCTCCAAAACGCGAAATAACACGACCGGGAAATGACTGATGCAGCAATTGAATTGTTTCTCTGGCTGTATGACATGTGGCGCCGTCTTGTTGGAACCACATGCCCTCCACATTCATTTCTTCAATTCTAGGCAAAAAAAAACTGGTTATCATTTCACGATACCGAACACCATTGACTGTTTGCGCTTGACCTGCCTCATTTTCATAAAAAAAGGTCCAATGATTCCTCCAGCCCAAAAACCACACCACACAGTGACACGTTGAGGATGCATTTGCTTCTCGTGAATCACTCGAGGATTTTCCTCACCCCAAATGCGACAATTCTGCCTATTGACGAAGCCATTAAGATGAAAATGGGCCTCGTCACTGAAGATGATTTTATCGGCAAAATCAGCATTTTCATGTTGTCTCTCCAATACCCAATTAACGAACTCCCTTCGCTGTCCATGGTCAGCTGGCTTCAGTTCCTGAGTCAATTGAACTTTATATGCATGAAGATGCAAATCTTTCGTCAAAATTCGCTGCAAAGTGGATTTGGAGACACCAATTTGCTGAGCTCGGTGTCGAATGAGGTGGATGGAGTTTGAGCGACATCATCACGTACAGCTGCGACATTTTCGGTCGATCGACCTGGTCGATGGCGCGTTGTTGTCTTTACATCACTAACAGACCCAGTTTCGGCAAATTTATCCATTAATCTCTTTACAGTTGACTCTTTTGGAGCATTATTGTGACCCCAAATTGATCGCAATTTGCGAACTGTAGCCGCAAAACTTTCACCATTTTGGTAAAACAATTTCACAATGAGAATGCGTTGTTCATTCGTGTAGCGCTCCATTTTTACTAACCTCGTACCTTCTACTAGCAAACAATAACAATTGTTCAAATGTCAAACAATGACACTTCGAATGTTGCCAGATTTAAAAATTGCGTTCTTCTTGGGACACCCTTTATGTACTCATATTTTAAAAATATTTTATGTATGTTTTTATTTTTGTTTCCCCCTTATGTTGTGAATAATAATTTTGTTATTTATTTAATTTTATTTGAGATTAACTGTTTTTTTAAAGTATCATTCACATCTGTTTTTTTTTATTTTTGCATATAAACTGCGTCTACAATTTTTTTTGTTATAATTTTTACGTGTTTTTGATAATAAATTTTTGTGCAAATTTTATTTAACAAAAACTCGTTACTTCCAAAGTGATATTGATCTTTTTACAAGGTTTTTTTAAATAAATATTATTAATTGAATTTTACCTTATTTTTTTTTTATTTTTGAGCAATGAACCTTAAAAACATGTGTCATGAAATTATTATTATTTTTTTTTGTAAAATAATTTAAATTTTTTTTAATTAATTGAAAATCCTCTCTGTGTTTATAAAATCAATCAAGTGTTACGAAATTCCATACAAAATTTGACATTGGGCATGTTAAGTATTAACACTTTATACATTTTCAACGTCGATAATGTACACACAAAAAAATACCTCTTAAATTTATCCAATTAAAAATTTTGTTGAATAGCCTTGTTATTATGATTAAAAAAACAAAAATATTAATATCAATTAAAAAATTAATTGCATCAATTAAAATATTAATTGAATATGACTTTATTATTTAACAAAATTCTTAACTGGTGGAATTTAAGAGATTATTTTTTTTGTGTTTCAATATCGAAGCTTTATATACAATAAGGGGAAAATCGTTCCGGTACTCGAAAACTACAGAAATGAGAGTGCTTATGAGAGAGTATTATGTTTCCCTTTTTACTAAAAGTTACCAAACTTTTTGTTCTGTTAAATTGTAAACAAAAAGCAATTGTGAAAATAAATAGAAAATTTGAATTAAGAAGAAGGAAATTTCTTATTTAAAAGAATTAATTGAACAAAATCTGAAAGAATTTTTAAATGCATATAAATATGTTGATTTTTGCATTTCTGTACTTTTGGGAAATTTTACCGAACTTTAACCCAAAAGTGAAAGTAACGCATCTGCAATGCAAAAGTAGTTTTAGGCGAAGAAAAACACTAAATATTCGACATATCGAGGTCTCTTAAATGTCATTAAGCACCAAAAATAGAAGTTGAAAATAATCAAATTTATAAATCGAATAATTTTGTACCTTTTTTCTTCTAATCGAATTATGTTTGTATTGTGTATTTAAAAAACAAATTAAATATTTAAAATAAAATAATAACTTTTCGTACTCCTGCAAAAATGTTGCTTGTATATGATCATACATGATCATTTTCTTTCATGCACCGTTCAATATATGATCATACATGACCTCATTTATTTCCATATATCTTTATAATCAAAATTTGGGGAAATATGATCGTATATGATCATATATTTTCATATATATGCTTATGTGACATGTATATGAGCACATATACGACCATGTACTTTCGGATCCGAAAATATATGATGTCATGTATGCTTATATATATCTATGCATGGATGTATATATGATCATGTATGCCCGTGTATGTTAATATATAACCCATGCATGATGATGTATGTTCATATATATTAAGATTTTTTAGGGTACAATTTTTCTTAGTTGAAAAAGCATGTGGTAACAAATACTTTTTAAGGCTTAATAAAAATGTTTTTCGACCTCTCTTGGGCAAATTATCAGATTCTATAAATTTGTTATTTAGCCTTTTGAGCCGTTCAAAGACAGTGGATGGAGTTTAATTTAGAAAATAAAAAAATTACACAAATCTTTTTTATGTACAAAGAAATTGTTTGCTTTTAAAACGAAGCATAGTTTTGTTTTGGAAAATCAAAATCGGGATTATAAAATATAGATCGACATCGATATAACAAGAATTATATACAGGTTGGTTGAAAAGTTCCTGCGCTCGATATGAAAGAATACTGTTTTTGTTACGAAATATATTTTTTTATTCAATATAATCTCCTAGAAGCTCAATACACTTGTTCCAATGATCTTCCAATAATTTTATCCCATCCTTATAATGGTTTTCCGGAAGCTCTGCAAAATAACCGTCTACGGCTGCTATGGCCTCTTCATTCGACGAAAAATGCTTTCCACGAAGGAATTGTTTAAGATTTCTGAAGAGATAGTAGTCACTGGGAGCCAAATCTGGTTAATTCGGTGGATGTTCAAGCAATTCGTACTTTAATTCTTTGAATTTAGTTATCGTCAAAACACTTTTGTGAGCAGGTGCATTGTCTTGATAAAAAATGATTTTTTTCTTCTTTAAACCAGGTCTTTTCTCACGAATTTTTTCATCCAGCTGATCCAAAAGGCTGCAATAACATTCAGAGTTGATTGTTTTACCTTTCTGAAGATAATCAATCAACAAAATTCCTTTTGCATCCCAAAAAACTGATGCCATTTCCTTCTTTGCTGATCGTTGTGTTTTCACCTGCTTTGGAGCTGAACAACCAGCTTCAGTCCACTGTAAACGTTCTTGTTTCAATTTAGGATCATGGTGGTAGATCCAAGTCTCATTCATAGTTATAAAACGATGCAAGAAGTCGGTTTTATTCGGCTTAAAACGCTCCAAGTTACGCTAAGAAATTTGTTTTCAAACCAGTTTTTGTTGAATTGTTAATGTATGCGGCACTAACTTTCCAAAAAGTTTTTTTATACGTAATTCTTCATGTAAAATATGGAGTACTCGTTCGTCTGAGATGCCTATGGCATTAGCAATTTCACGCTTAGTCCAACTTGGATCTTCACTAACCATATACATAATATGCTCAATGATTTCTGCTGTGGTTGCAGTTTTTGGTCGTCCTTCGCCTGGATCGCCTGTAAGGCTGGTACGACCTCGTTTAAATTCACCAGCCCAAAATTCAACGGTGCGTTTTGAAGGTGAGGACACTTCTAACAATTGTTCATAAATTTCCTTTGCTTTTAAACCCTTCAAAACAAAGAATCTAATGACTGCACGATATTAAATTTTTTCCATATTAAAAAAAATCAATGACACGTCAACTTCAAATGGCTTGTAAACAAAGAAAGAATTGAAAGAATGACTTGCAACTTTGCATGTGTTCTCAGGACAGTTATACCAACTTCAGAAAAAAAAAGTTTGGAGCTAGCAGTGCCATCTCTTGGTGAGCGCAGGAACTTTTCAACCAACCTGTACATCTTTTTGGGTTTCCAGTTACAAACGAAATAACAAACTGAAAAATACTTCAGTAAAAAATACTTTAATTTGTTATCGATCATGCTTTAATAAGGTCTATTAATTTTGAAATAAGTGTCTGAATTATTTGTCCATGCATTCATTTAAGTCATGGCAAATAAAAAATTAACTTGAAATTATGAATGAATACTGTTTGAGTCATCATTCAATAGAGACGTAAACAACTGAATATGTCCGCAATAAGTCTAAATTCCATGAAAATTAAAAAAAAAAATTTGAATATAAATTTCTCAAGCAATGCTTGTATTTCAGTACAACGAAACTGAAAATTCTTATCAAATATACATATAAATATATTTTTTTATTATTTATAAAGAAAGTTTATAGTAAACATTTCTATAAATAAAGTGAATGACAAAAAAAAATGATAAAAATTCAAACAATTAAATTCTCCCCCCAACAACTAACTATGAAATTAAATGAAAAAAAATATCTTACTCAGCAACAATAAAGATAATTTTATAAAATGGACTAAACAAGAGTTTCATAACAAAAAATATTCTAAACAATTTTAAGCTTTAAAAGCAAAAAATTAAAATAAATAAATCATTTTATGTATCGTATTATTGTGAATTCATAAACGATTGAAAAACAAATCGATCCATGAATTGTGATTATTAATAACCAATCTGATGGTACTCGTACTATTCGTATGTTAAAATTGTATGTTAGTAAACATAAATAAATTATAATAAATATGACACGCATACACTGAGAAAATTATAATTATGATATTAATGAATTTTGCACTGGAACTCGTACATTGGAAATTTTTCATTTAATGGAACTTTTCATTAACCTTTTATTAATTTTAAGATTTTTTTTTTCATTGCATGTTTTTTTCATTTAATGGAAATTTTTCATTTAATGGAACTTTTCATTAACCTTTTATTAATTTTAAGATTTTTTTTTTCAATGCATGTTTCAAAAGTTTGCTGAAAAATTTTATTATATTTCGTCCAATTAAATTTGCTGTCAATAGAAAAACAACTTATAGGACGATTCTTAAACAGCCCAGCAAAACGATGGATTACTTTACACCTTACTTCATTGATGAATTTTGCAGGCGATGAACCTTAAAGTAATGTACAATTATGCTTATTAAAAAATGAAATGTAATGGGTTACTCTTTGCAGATAGGGAATAAAAAATAAAAAATAATTGGTTACCCAAATGATAACGCAGAGGTTAACAGTAATTGGTTACTTTGACTTATCATTTTGTAACTTTAACTTTCGACTTAAAATCTCTAGTTTTTCAAATCAATTTAGGCTATCCCAGTAAAACCACACATTACCAAATAACGTATAAAGTAATGTCTAGCCATAGGGGCTCATGGATTACTTTACAACTTACTTCACTGATTAGTTTTACAGGCAATGAGCATCAAATTAATGCATAGACCGACAATTTCAGAGGTCATAATTTAACCCCTTATATGATTACGAGAATGGAAAAAGTAATATGTCTAAAAATAAATATTCAAAAAAGAGGAATTTTTTATTAAAAAAATCATTACAAATATTTTATACGTTATTAAAAAAAATGTCGTGTGATGGGAATTGAACGTGGGAACTCTGATTGCCAGCCAAGAACTCTACCCATTGAGCAACCGACGCATAAAACTTTTAATTGCTTTAAACTTAAATGAAATGTTGCGTTTCGTATTTTCGTTAGTGTTGTCAAAACGTACATACATTACCCTTTTGATTACAAAAAAACACAAAGTAATGCATTCAAAAAAATAGATTTTCAAAAATATTTCAATTATTACTTTACATTTATAAATCATATATTACGTAATCAATAATGAGTAACTTATTACTTTATGCTTGCAAAAAGGTAACGAGCTATCATTACAAGGTAACGCATGAGAATATCGCACCCAATACCAAAGTTTTGCTGGGAGTGATGCCAACTTTATTGTAGCAAATCGCGTAGTCTGGCTCTTAAGAAACCGTTAAAATTACCAAATAATGGATAAAATAATGTATAGCCATAGGTTCCGACGCATTGTCTTACACCTAAATTCATTGATGAATTTCACAGGCGATGAGCCACAAAGTAATGTATGCATGCTAACTAATACACTTACAAAAAAATTGAAAGTAACCTTTTTGCCGATAGAGCATAAAAAAATAATTGATTACCCAGCAGATTACGAAGAGGTTAACAATAATTGGTTACGCATATACTTAAAAGTATTAATTGATATAAATACACATACAAATTATTTATCAAATATTGCTTTTTATGCTACATATGATTTGAATAAATCTGAATTTTATAACTAACTATCGGTAATTCATTAATATATGCTTCTAAGTTTATCCAACTGACGGTAACTCATTATGTTATGTTTCAAAATAATGCCGAAGATAAGGAGTAAAAATTACAAAGTAATGCAGTACTTAACAAAGTTTATGTTAAATTGTAATGCCAAATATCGGTAGGTCATTACGTTATGTTCCAAAATAACTCTTAAAGTAATTTAATGTATAGTCCACAAAGTAATGCATTATTTAAGCAACTATTAGTAACTCATTATGTTATGTTTCTAAATAATGCTGAAAGTAAGGAAAACGTATTACTAAATAGTGTATTTTGTAACCAATTATCGTTAACTTATGACTTTATGTAATGATGAATATAAAGAGTAAACATTACAAAGTAATGCAGAATAAATACCAACTATTTTCAACTCATTACTTCGTGTTCCAAAATAATGCTGAAGGTAAGGAAGCTATAAAGCAAGTAAAATCATTTAATGTGGTTTTTATCGATACATATATATGTATACCAGACATTATAAATGACAATTTCATTTAGGTTTGGTACCCACCATTAAAAATCTTACTTTTTCGTCCTCAACTACTAAAATTAAATTTTTTTTGTTCATTTTCCAAATTTTTTCATTTAAAAAATTCATAAAATCTTGAAATAATTACTTCCAGACTCATTTGTGCTACAGTACTTCTGATAATGCCAATTTATTAATATAACCTGAGCAACCATCCCGCTTTTTAAAGCCTAATCCCACCTTTTATACAAAAATCTCGATCTTTTAATAATAAAACGTTTTAAAAACGCTAAATGCCGATCTTGTGATTAAATTTCATAAATTAAACCAAAGTAATCATAAATCGTTTGACTGAAAAGCGTTCTTTCAAATCAAAACTCTGTTGGGATTATAATTTTTGAAAATTTTTATTAAAAAATATGTTTTTTAGTATTATAAAAATGTTTAAAAATTTAACAAAATTTTTATAAAGACTGTAGTTTCATGGAAATATAGAATTTTTTTTGTAGCTAATATTTGTTCAAAATATATTCTCAAAAGCCGCAGTAATTCACATTTTATGATAATATGTTAAAAAATTTTGCTATAAATTCAAATTTTATCCACTGATTTTCTTCAAATGTTGATTAAAATTGTCGTCAAACTGCATTCTAAAAACGAATTAACAATGTTTATTACAATTTTTTAGCTTAGCAGTGCCGTTCTTAGTACTCGAATTGGCTGTAAATTAAAAATTAAGTTTTCTTATTTATTTTTCTTATTGAATTTTAATGAATTGAACTAAAAATTTAATACAATTTTAAATAATGTATACTTTCATAGCTCTGCTTCTGACTGTGAGATAAAGATTGCAAGTAGAGGAGGAGCAAGAGAGGTCAATAACAATTTGTAGATTATTATAAATTGAAATGTATTCGCACAATTTAATTTTACGTATAACTAAGTACGACGACAGTGGCTACAATAAAATGACAAAATATTTTGAACACGTAATTTTGTTGTTGCTGATACAGTTGTTATTGTCCTTGTTTGCAATTTGTAGGAAATTAGCGATTCTCGAAAATTTTCAATTCTATTAAAAAATAATAATAAATAAAAATTTGTCAACCGTTTTTTTTTCTGTTGACTTCGCTAATGATTGCTAATTTTTATCATTTTTTTCCATTCCATCAATAAATAATTGAATATGTCAATTTACTTAACTTTGGCATCACATATTACACCATCCGACAAAGTTTAACCCATGAGAAAAACCTATGTATTCTGAAAGAAGGCTAATTTTTCTAGATCAATTCGTTGCATTTGTTTAAACCGAATTAATATTTAGTATATTTGTATGGGAGTTTTGAAGTACTTTCAAAAATTTGAAGTTTTACACTCATAATGTCTATGGCTTGGATCCAGGGTTTCCATATTTTTCCGAAACACTATGATTTTCCGCTGGGTAGTAACCATAATAAATATCAAACTTCATGTTTTTTAAAAGTAGGTTATGTATTTTTAAAAATTATTTCGCAAAATTGCAATTTTTTGAGTACCATATTTTTCGTATAGTGGCAACTCTATTTACAAAACATGGAACTCCAATGAAATAATTGATGTCTTTCTTCAATTTTATAAGAGAAATTCTGGATATGTTGCAAAAAGTGAAAAATCCATTCAAACAAAAAAAACCCCCCGACCAATATCTCAATTGGAAGAAGGAAGGAATCTGTTTCTTCAATGCTGTGTAAAAGTATTGTTCAAGTTTAACAAAAAAAGACAGAAAGCTTTACAAATAAATATTTTCTCCAAATATTAATTCACAGATTAAACGAATTGACCAAGAAACGGCGTGTTTTGTTAAAATGGCGTATTTTAACAAATATTATATGCTGATAGATGTAAACTTGTGTTGGATGGTGTTATCTATAAACAAATATACATACAAATCATTTCAATATTTATTAAACATATTGATTTCTAGAGTATGACCGAATATTTTGCTTTAGTTACGTACAAAATGAAGGCCAAAAATTGAGTTTATTTTTATTTTTTTATTTTTTGAATTGAAACACAACTTAGAATAAATTTATTTCTCAATTCGGTTATATTTCTGATTTTAAATATAAAGATTTTAATTTGAATACTTTTATTCACGAGATTTAAAAAATCCCTTTAATTAGAGATTTAAAATTAAAAGATCTAAAAAATTCTTTTAATCGCTATCCCAACAATTTTGACTTGCTCCTTTGAAGGAGCGAGCTATTTAAAAACAACGGGCAACGTGTGGAATTAGAACACACTTAATACCGGCAAGGAAATGAATAGAACGAAATTGGTATTAGCGGATTGTGTTAATTTTTGTTATAACATAAATTGTAAAACTTAAGTTACCTTGTGGATTCCGCGGGATCTCTCTCGCACATACTTCATTTGAATAACCTGAGTGTTATCTTTGCTGAAATTTGCAAAAATTGTTGTCTGTTGTGCGTTATCCCGCTTAGTTTTGATATACCGGTTATTTAGTAAAATGGCCGGCATCTTGAAAACTAAGTAAAATTGCGCAAAACGGAAAATTCTTTGTTTCTTTGGAGATATTTTTATAAAACAGCCATAGGGGGACTTACTTTTTATTAACAATTTACTTGATAACACAAATTAATACTTCGATAAAGGAATGAATCATTGGTCCAAATTGGAACGATATGGAATGGAACGGGGAACAAATGGAATTGGAACAATTAACACAAGAGACTAAATGGAATTCAAATAGGAACGAAATCTGTATTATCGGCATGCGATTATTCGTATTATCACATAAATTGGTAAACAAATAAGTCACCCTGTGGCTGTTTCATAAAAATCTGATCTCTCTCTTGGACCTACCGCATTTGTAAAATCGTAGTGTGGTCTTTGCCGAGCTGGGAAAAGGTTTGTCCATTTTTGAAAAACTAGCCAGTATCTCGATATAGGGAAAAAAGGACAAAGTTTTTTCTCCACTCCGATAATACAAATGGGCCGGGAGAGATTCATTTTTATAAAACAGCCACAGAGTGACACATTTTTTTTTAACAATTTATTTAACGAATTAAATTAATACACTTTGATAATGGAATGTAAATTGGTCTAAATTGGAACGATATGGAATGGAACGGGAAACGAGTGAAATTGTAACGCTTAACACATGGAATGAAATCGAATGGAACGGAAAATGAAATATTATAAGTTTTGCGATATTTCGTTTATTTTCTGGAGAGTGTAGAGATATACAGACATAAGTTTTGCTCCATTGGTGTTTTAAGACGATAATACAAGTAGGCCGGGAGAAATCTTATTTTTAAAAATTTAGTACATGATAATACAAATTAATACTTCATGATTCTGTATATTGTTTGTATTTTAAAAGAGCGATCCAATATTATATCTCGGAGTCGAAAATTCTTGTTGCCTCTTTTTTTAACTCAAGAGCTAATAATTTGGAGCAGCTTAATTTTAAAAAGGTCTTTTTTTAATTTGATCGTGAGCTAGCTCATTTTTTTGAGCTTGTTTTAAGCTTTTCAATAAAGAATTACGCTTACAGAAAATAAGGCCGTAAATATAGCAGAAAAAGTAACTTTATTTAGTTAAAAAGCTCCCTGCAAAAAAAGTGCTGAAATCAGCAGTATATGTTTGAAAGAATCTAAAAAATGCAAATGCCAATTGTTCAGCTTAAATTGGTTTGACCTATGCCAAAAAAAGTCGGTATCGAGAAAAACGATAAAGAAGGTATTTTTTATTTTCACCATCGATAGCGCCATTGATATTTTAAACAAAACTACATATAGAAAACAGATTCTTGGTGAATTTATAGTCAGTCGAACGGTTCGGTTGTGGTAATCGAATTTTTCGGTTGACAACATAAAACCAATTGAGTATTTTGGTTTGAATTTAAAAATATTTGGTTTGAATTTAAAAATATTTTAAACAGTATTTTGGTTGCCTCAATAATAATATGGTTGTCACAACCAAAAAACTTGGTTGCTGCAACTGAACCATTCTATTGTTAACAAATTCAGTTTTCAGCACGAATCTGTTTTCTGGGTGCATAAATAATTATAATATAATTGTTCGAGCTTTTGATTTTTAGTAATACATAACTTAAATATACGAGCTCGAGGTCGAATATTTAATTTATGGGCAAAACTATAAATTTTCACTCAATTATATACGAAAAGTCATAATTTATTAAGCTTTTACAAAAAAAAATCTTGTTTTGTGCTGCATATCAATTTTTGTTTTTTAATTCGGCTTTCTTTCCTGAAGATTATATATTTTGTTTTATATGAAAAATGTTCTGTATATGCCATTTAGAGGTGTATGTTGCAAAACAATTCTAGACATCTTGCATATGATGCAATAAATCGAGAAACTGATTTTGTAATTACAAAGAGAATATTTACAATATTTATACTCCATTCCTTACTCAAGTTCTTTCAAAAAAGTTCAGTGGGTCAAACCCATAAAAAGCTATCGAATTTACACTGATGAAATCAGCAAATATTTTTGCCTAATATTAGTAGACTAATTGGTTTTATCAAAATGTTGATTGAATGCAAGGATGTTTTGTTAAATATTAGTATACGTTGAATAGCAAAAAAAAAACTAGTAAATTTTTCTGCTGGTTTGAATTTAATAACATTTCGTAGATTTAACAGTTTCTTTACTCTGTTAATCTTACAAATATTTAGCAAGCAGATTCGGTTTATTCAAACAGTTTTTTTTGCAAGTTCACTTGTTTTACTAATTACAGCTTGGTTGAAAAGTTTCTGCGCTCACCAAAAGATGGCACTGCTAGCTACAAACTTTTTTTTTCTCAAGTTGGTATAACTGTTCTGAGAACACATGCGAAGTTGCAAGTCATTCTGTCAATTCTTTCTTTGTTTACATCCATTTGAAGTTGACGTGTCATTGATTTTTTTTAATATGGAAAAAATTGAATATCGTACAGTCATTAGATTCTTTGTTTTGAAGGGTTTAAAAGCAAAGGAAATTTATGAACAATTGTTAGAAGTGTATAAGAAGTCCTCACCTTCAAAACGCACCGTTGAATTTTGGGCTGGTGAATTTAAACGTGGTCGTACCAGCCTTAAAGACGATCCTCGCGAAGGACGACCAAAAACTGCAACCACAGCAGAAATCATTGAGCAGGTACATAATATGGTTAGTGAAGATCCAAGTTTGTCTAAGCGTGAAATTGCTAATGCCATAGGCATCTCAGACGAATGAGTACTCCATATTTTACATGAAGAATTACGTATGAAAAAACTGTTTGGAAGGTTAGTGCCGCACACATTAACAATTCAACAAAAACTGAATCGAAAACAAATTTCTCAGCGTAATTTGGAGCGTTTTAAGCCGAATAAACCCGAATAAAACCGACTTATTGCGTTGTTTTATAACTATAAATGAGACTTGGATCTACCACCATGATCCTAAATTGAAACAAGAACGTTTACAGTGGATTGAAGCTGGTTGTTCAGCACCAAAGCAGTGAAGTTATCTTCAGAAAGGTAAAACAATCAACTCTGAATATTATTGCAGCCTTTTGGATCAGCTGGATGAAAAAATTCGTGAGAAAAGACCTGGTTTAAAGAAGAAAAAAATAATTTTTCATCAAGACAATGCGCCTGCTTACAAAAGTGTTTTGACAATGGCTAAATTCAAAGAATTAAAGTACGAATTCCTTGAACATCCACCTTATTGACCAGATTTGGCTCCCGGTGACTACTATCTCTTCAAAAATCTCAAACAATTCCTTAGTGGAAAGCATTTTTCGTCGAATGAAGGAGCCATAGCAGCCGTAGACGGTTATTTTGCAGAGCTTCCCGGAAAACCATTATAAGGATGGGATAAAATTATTGGAAGATCATTGGAACAAGTGTATTGAGCTTCTAGGAGATTATACTGAATAAAAAAATATATTTCGTAACAAAAACAGTATTCTTTCATTTCGAGCGCAGGAACTTTTCAACCAACCTATAAAAAATATATTTCGTAACAAAAACAGTATTCTTTCATTTCGAGCGCAGGAACTTTTCAACCAACCTGTATTAGTAGATTTTTCTGCTAATTATACGGACTTTTTTTCCACGTCTTATTGAATACAATATAATATTTTGGTATTGAAATGTACAATTTTTTAAGCGCTCAATGTTTGTTTCCTATAATAATAAACATTTTTCATGATACTCGTTTTACTTCATACATTATTTCATTTCACATTCAAGTATACATTAATTATTTTAATCAAATTTGGCATTTAAATTAGCCAGCTTGACTGGACAATTTGCGCATACATATGTTTATATAATCAATTAAACAAGTAAATTTGTTCTATGCTAAATGTCGTATATCTAAATTTTTGTAAAATTCATATCACAGCAAAAAAAGAACTCTTCACTCCAAAATGAATAGCTTTTAAACAACATAGCTTAAAAAAAACTTATTGAATATTATAAAGCAAAAACATGCAACAGTTTTTTTTTTTTACCATACACCCAAAAAGTTGAATGACTTAATAGGCTGCATATAGGGGTGTCCCAAGAAGAACGCAATTTTTTAATTTTAAATAAAACACAGAGATTTATAAAAATCGTGAAACTTTATTATATCGTAAAGTAGACAGAATGAGGTTATGTATGGAACAATATATCGTGCAGATGGCCGCCGCGGCTTTGCTGGCATGCACACGATCTTTTAACGAAATTTTCAATTACCGTTTTGCATGAATGCTGCGGTATTTCATTAATGCAGCGTCCAATTTCCTCTTTTAAGGCTTGAGTCGTCGTCGGCTTATTCGCGTAAACCATCGACTTCAAAAAACCCCAAAGAAAAAAATCTAATGGTGTTAAATCGCACGATCTAGGCGGCCAATTCTGATCTCCAAAACGCGAAATGACTGATGCAGCAATTGAATTGTTTCTCTGGCTGTATGACATGTGGCGCCGTCTTGTTGGAACCACATGGCCTCCACATTCATTTCTTCAATTCTAGGCAAGAAAAAACTTTTTATCATTTCACGATACCGAACACCATTGACTGTTTGCGCTTGACCTGCCTCATTTTCATAAAAAAAAGGTCCAATGATTCCTCCAGCCCAAAAACCACACCACACAGTGACACGTTGAGGATGCATTTGCTTCTCGTGAATCACTCGAGGATTTTCCTCACCCCAAATGCGACAATTCTGCCTATTGACGAAGCCATCAAGATGAAAATGGGCCTCGTCACTGAAGATGATTTTATCGGCAAAATCAGCATTTTCATGTTGTCTCTCCAATACCCAATTAACGAACTCCCTTCGCTGTCCATGGTCAGCTGGCTTCAGTTCCTGAGTCAATTGAACTTTGTATGCATGAAGATGCAAATCTTTCGTCAAAATTCGCTGCAAAGTGGATTTGGAGACACCAATTTGCTGAGCTCGGTGTCGAATTTAGGTGGATGGAGTTTGAGCGACATCATCACGTACAGCTGCGACATTTTCGGTCGATCGACCTGGTCGATGGCGCGTTGTTGTCTTTACATCACTAACAGACCCAGTTTCGGCAAATTTATCCATTAATCTCTTTACAGTTGACTCTTTTGGAGCATTATTGTGACCCCAAATTGATCGCAATTTGCGAACTGTAGCCGCAAAACTTTCACCATTTTGGTAAAACAATTTCACAATGAGAATGCGTTGTTCATTCGTGTAGCGCTCCATTTTTACTAATCTCGTACCTTCTACTAGTAAACAATAACAATTGTTCAAATGTCAAACAATGACACTTCGAATGTTGCCAGATTTAAAAATTGCGTTCTTCTTGGGACACCCTTTATTACGGTTTTATGAGCTTAAAGGATTATTTACATGCCAACTATTACCACACCATGACGATGTCTCTCACGTCGTAAAAAACGTTCTCTTTCTTTTGTATGTGCAGATTTCAAAGGTTCAGCATCTTTTCAAGTTGGTTTTTTTTGCGATTCCAATTGAATTTCTTTTCAAATCCAATAAGTTTAGCAGATTTCCCAATTGGATTTAAAAAAAAAGGTTTAAAAACAGGGAAATTTACTCAAATTTTTGCAGAAATCAGGGAAATTTGCTCAATTTTCCCCTGTTTTCTCCAAGTTTCCGAACCTTTGTATTCTGTATAATATTTTATTTGGCCGCTGACGGCGTTGCATCCTCTATACTATTCTTCCTCTATGCTATTACCCAGTATTGGGGATATAAATTGCCAAATTTATGTAAATTCTCTTTTGAACATGACATTTCCTATTCCCAATACTGGGAAATAATAAATATGGATAGTCAGAGATGGCCAACGTGTCAAACTTGTTTCTTTACAAGGCAAGTCGTACAAAAGAAGTTGTCTATTGCTTCAATTCAACTTCTTGGTGTATTGTAAAAAAGTTCTTGTATTCGCAACACTGTTTATGTTTCAATTCTTTTTTATTTAAAAGCTCTACATTTATAAGTACTTTGCTTTTTTTATTTTGCTGGGATGTAGTATGTGTGCATTTTTGAACTTGCACAATTTATTTATATTTTGTTTATAATTAAATTTATTAAACAATTTAATTAATTCAACCATAAACGTGCAGTTTGTGCCATATATTTTTTTTTTAATTTCATTATAAATTACAAATGCAATTGACTGTGTCTAGTGTTGCCTAGTTTTTAAGTGATTTTGTTATTTAAAATGAATTTAAATAATTAATTGATATAAAAGGCTTGTGTTTTAAATATTTGCATTAAATATATTCATGTTTTAGCTTTTGTTTTGATAATTAAAACTGTTAACAAAATCCGGAATTAAAATTTGCCAAAATAACAAACAATTAAAATTGAAAATAATATTGAATGTGTAACTTAACAAATGCAGGATTTTTTGTAAATTTTGGCCGTTTATTGTAAAACATTGGTTCAGTATAATTTTATTCAAAGTATTGGCCATCGTTATCTATGATATTTTCCCATATTTCTGGCAACATATAAATTCCGCGCCAAAGGAACTGCTCATTTTTTGAGGCCAAGAACGTATGAAGCCGATTTCGGATAACATGTTCTGAAGTGAAGCGTATTCCCGTGAGAGCATTCTGCATGGATCGAAACAAATGGTAGTTGGGCGGGGCAAGGTCTGGACTAAAAGATGGGTGAGGTAAAACATCCTAACCACTATTTTTTAAATAGTTTTTAACCGTTCTTGCAACATCCCTTCGGGCTCATTGTGATAGAGACTGGTCACGGGACCGGCCTTGTCCTAGGAGTGGGTAAATTGCCCTCTGTGACATGTCACAGGACTAGTCTAAAATAACTTGTCACACAACTACCCCAAAAGAACATATTACAGAACCAACATGTCATGATTTTTAAACAGGTCACGTGGTAGGTACTTTATAAACCTGTCCTCATTTCACCTATCTTGTAATATATGTTTTCGGAACCGGTCCAGTTTTTAACTACCACGGGACATGTCCCAATTACCAACTGACCCCTTTTTTCCCGCAGGGATGTGGCCGAGCGTTTTAAATAAATCAATTGTGTTCGGTGCAGGTCCCCTGTGATCGTTTCGCCCGATTTCAGCAGTTCATAGTAGATGGGACCCATCTGGTTCCATCATATACAGAGCATGGATATTCGGCGTTGATTTAGCTGGTTGAGCTTCACATACGGTTTTTTGCGATTCGGGTTGTCATAACAGATTTTTCATCGCCTGTAATGATTCGTAGCAAAAATTACTTCTTATTATGGCGTTCAAGCATCATTTCGGACATGCAAAATCAAACGTATTTCAACGTCTCTCGGGTTCAATTCGTGTGGTACCCGATTTTCTTGCTCTTGGATGAACCCTGCTACTTGCAAACGGGTTAAAATTGCTTCTTGAGTGACTGCCAATGATTTTTCAAGTCCTTCGAACTTTTTTTTTGCTGACCTGGCCGGTCTTTGTCTTCCGTGTCAAAACTTTGTTGTTTACACTATTTCGTTCAACAACTAAATGAGAATAAATGACAGATGTTTACCCTCCAAAATACCATTAAGGTATTAAAGACACAAACCATGTGTAAAAGATACGCCATCTGTTGTGAATCCGGCAATTTTAAGTATAGGTAAAAAAATAATGAAGACCATTACCACAATTTACACTGAAAACAAGTGAAAGTACTAAATTTGTATTTACCGATATCCTCTGTAGCGTTTTTGTAAGGTGACAAATATTTTTGGATGTGAAAAACAATTTTGTGGTGAAAAACAAATTTGCAGGTGAAAAAAATTTAAGGTTTGCATATTAAATTGCATTTAAATTTATCGATTTTTTATACTCAGCATAGTGTTTTTGTTGCATAAATAAAACCTTTGTTAAGTTAAAAACGGTATTGGATGTAAAATTAATTTTTGGGGTGAAATATAACTATTGAAATTGTACTAAAATATACAAATTTGTATGAAATATTTAGAGCTACCTTCAGATTTTTATTCATCTTTTTTTATGCCGATTTTGCTAATTTTCAATACCAAACTGCTCGGGAGGATAACAAACAATCTGAACACCCCTGATTGTATTTTCGTGCCGTGATTGCCATTTCAACAGAGATCGTCAGCACGACAATTTAAAAATAATTATATTTTCTAGTTATTTTAGAGGTAAATACCTTTGCCGCATTTTTAACTCAATAAACCTTTGTTTTAACTGCCATTTTCAGTAGTTTCTTTAGAAAAACATTTTTGAGTGTATTTTAAATAATATATTTACATTATACATAAATTATTGTTGAATTCTATAAATATGTAATTATTTTAAAATAGTTATTAAGCAGAAAATGAATAAATATTAATTTATTACTGCTATACATTTTAACTATAAAATACGTACTTGTATAGAAAAACCACATTTTTCAAGTAAAAAAAAAATATATAAAAACTTTGACTAATAACACTAGTGCACATGATTATCGCGTAATAATTAGCGAGTTGGAATGTTTCACAGAAGTTTGCAGGTTCGAACTCCAGCGACGGCAACATCAATTTAGAAAAATAATATGTATGCGTTTTCTATCTCCTCTTTGCTTCCATATCATTTTACGCCACCGAAGTAAAATAACAGAACAAGGTTATAAACTAACAAGTAAGAGCGGCTAAATTCGGCTATGCCGAATCTTATATACCCTTCACCATGGTTGGGAAAAACCTGATGTTTATATATGGACATATATGGAATGGACAGATTTATATACGGACGCCTTTAAGAGGAAATTAACCATTTAGTTTGGTGATAAAACTTGGGCTCGGGAAGATTTATGGTTCCAGAAAATAGGTATTTAAAAAAAAGGTATGTTTTGGGCATAACTTTTTTGTATCTGAACCGATATTTCCGAGTTTTTTCAGCAAATATGTTATACTAAAGATTTTCGATCTTTAGCTATATAAGACGTATCCATAGGTCATATTACAGCTCTACAATAGTGTTTGTTGTTTGTGTATAAAAGGTGAAGAGGTGAAAGAAAAGAAGTTCAGCAAATCGTTAAAAGAAATCACTAGAACTGCATGTGTTTTATTTTTACAAAAACGTTTGATTTAGCTGGCAAATTTGCATTTGGGACTTTATTTCGCTTTTTGATTAAAAAATATTTTTAATTTCTTTAGCTTAATTTTAAAAATTTGAAGGAAAATTGTTTATAAATTTTTTTTTTTTATAAATTTTTATAAGTTATGACCTAAAATAGTTGCACTCAAAGGGAAATTATGTATAAAATTTTCTTAATATATGAGAAATAAAATGGTTTAAAAATCTGTTTATAAATTCTTTTAAATCGGAGCAAAAAATAGAAATAAAAACGTTTGTATTTTGTTTGTATCAGAGGGTTTTTATAAAAATTTTGATGTTTTTAGCCTATTTATGGATTATTTAATTATTAATATAAAATTTTATATAAATTAATAATTAAATGTTAAAAAAAACAAAAATAAACAAAAAAAGTCTTAAGAAAATAAAAAAAATCTACGAAAAAAAAGTGAATTGACCGGGATTCGAACCCGCGGCCTTAGAGAAAAGAAGTATTTCTGACATAGCGTCTAGACAACTGAGTAATTGAAGCTCACACAAAATCATCGTTAATATAGGTAGATATATAAAAAGTCGTCGTTCAATCAAACTGCACTACTTATATAAATAGTGTGTTTTAAGCTTTTCTTAATTTCGCTTGTTTAATGTTTATAAAATGTGAATTCAAAAGCAGTATTTAACAATGCTTGAGAAAAGATTATTATACATAACTTTTTATAAAGTATGCTTATAAACAACATACACATATTGAACAACGCAATATGACGATTGAAATAGAAATATTTTTCAATACATTATAGTCTTGTTGTCTTTGTTCTACGCTTATAATGCATACAACAAGTGCCATCACTTTTTCTTTAAATTTGTCAAACGTGTTTTGCGTGTACATTTAGTTGTAAATTTTATATTGTGACATGCAATTGCATATTAAATTTCATTATTTTTATTTATGGTTAAAATTAATTATTATTATTTATATTTAAAACTAATTATTATTTTTTATATTTAAAATAATTATTATTATTATTTATTTATTTTTAAAATTAAAATAAAAAATAAATGAAATTAAAGAAAATAATTATGATTTCTCTTTTTCAACTATTAATAATATATTATTTTTTTAAGCTTATTCTACAACTGCAAGAATAAGCTTATAGTAATCATACACACATAATATTTTTACGAGGGTTCCGTTTAGATTTTTCTACAATTGTTACGATAGCCTTTTTCAATATATTCTCAAGTCTTTTTTAAGTTTAAGGCTTGTGTTTGTAAGCTTATAATAATATTTTTCTCAAGGCATTTGGTATGTTGGGAAATAACAAATCTTTGTATGTGTTTGTTGTTTGTGTATAAAAGGTGGAGATAAAAGAAAGGAATTTCAACAAATGGATGTGTTTGTTATGCGTAAAATTCTACATACATATTAAACAATGGGATTTCACGGAAAAAATTAGAGGTAGTCCTGGATTTTTGCTAATATCTCAGCCATTTATTAACCGATCTGTCTGATTTTCAATAGCAAACAGAAATGGATCACATGTAACAGAAATAACTAACAATCAAGTCCTCATCTTCGGAAACCCCATTTCAACACACAGACGGACAGACGGATAGACGGACAGACGGACATCGTTAAATCAACTTCGCTCTTCATAAGGACCCAGAATATATATACTTTATAGTGTCTAAGATCAATATTGTAGAAATTACAAACGGAATGACAAACTTATATATACCCTTCCACCTGTGGTGAAGGGTATAAAAAGCTTTAAAAATTCCGCCAACTCTCCATCAAATGGCGGGAAAAATTGTTCGAACATTTATTATCTCGCGGAATTAGCGTGTTGCATTAAAGTCATGCATGCCGACTATATGATAACGCTACCAAGTATAATTTTTATATCAAATTTCGGAAAGCGATTTTGATACAGGGTGGCCAAAAATTACCGAAGGGGTTTGAACTCCTTATAACATTTTTTATATTTTTTTTATTTCTTTTCAGTATTTTGTAAAGAAGACTTGGGGAATTTAAAATGGAACAGTACACAATTGAACAACGTGCTCAAATCGTTGAACTTTATTTCTTAAATCAACGGTCCATAATTTTGACTCAGCATGCATATCGTCGTTATTTAAATGTGCGGGTTGGACCATCAGAGTCAACAATAAACCGTCTGGTTGCAAATTTTTGACAACAAGAGGCAGTAAGGATCGTTCCTGATGCCGACAGATGGCGAACAGTGCACACAGATGATAATATTGAACAGGTACAGGAGAGTATTCGGGAAGATGGAGAAACATCAACTAGCGAGGGTCGCTGCAGAGAATTTTGTATACAATAAGAATCTATTCATACAAAATTCAGCTTGTCAAAGAATTGAAACCGTCAAATTACTAGTAACGACTTGATTATGCAATTTATTTCCGGCAAAAAGCAGAAAAAAATGATTTTATTCATAATTTAATTAAAGCGACGAAGCCCATTTCCAATTAAATGGGTTCGTTAATAGGCAAAACTGCTGGATATGGGCTTCGGCAAATCCAAGAGTAGTTTAACAGCGACAATTACACCCACTTAAGTGTACTGTTTAGTGCGCTGTTTCGTCGGAAAGGATAATTGGCCCATATGAACACGGTATCGCCGTTTCCATCAATGGTGTTCGATATCGGACAATGTTTTTCTGCCAGTATGGTTACAACAGGATGGAGCCACAGCGCACACTGCGAGGGACACACTGGCTCTTTTACGCAACATCTTTGATGAACGAATTATTTCGCGTACAAGCGATTTTAATTGACTGTTTTCTTTTGGGTTATTTGAAAGGAAAAGTCTTTATTAATAAGCCTAAAACCATCCTGCAATTAAAAAAACAATATACGCGACGAAATCAACAACATAACACCTGAAGTTTTGCGAAAGGTTATGGAGAATGTTTTGGAAAGAGTACGAATATGTGAAGCAGAAAATGGCCACACTTGCGGGGTATAATTTTTCATAATTAAATTAAAAATATTCTCCAATAATATACTTTATTAAAAAAAAATAATAATTATGTCTTAAATTAAAAGTTATAATGAACTCAAACCCCTTCGGTAATTTTGGGTCACCCTTTATTTCTTTTAGAACAATGGCGGAAAATATGCAGATAAATCTGAAAGAAATTGCAGAAAAAGTTTGTTTAAGCAAATACTTATCGGTTCAAACTACATAAATACATTTAGCAGCTAGTCTGCGAAATTGCTTTAAACTAGTGTAATTAAGGAAATTAAATATTTGATAACAATTCAATGTGTTTTCTACTAATACAGATATATTGTGGTTGCTATGAAATATTTTTTTTACAAGTTACCATTATTTTATTCATTTATACATTGATGAAAATGTGACTCTTACTAATACGATTCAAATGTGTGGATAATATTGTTATAAAATAATTGATTTTAAATTTAATAAAATCAGCAAAATGTACAAAAGCAACAAATAAATAAAACACACCATTTCCAATAAATGTTTATTTTTTAATATTAAAAATATTCCTTTAATTCAAAACTTAAAGAACAATGAAAAGTAATTCCGGTAGGGTACTTTTTAATAATTTTTGAGCATTAATTATTATCAGTGTAGTGTCTTTAAATGCAATGAAATGTGCCGCGAAATTTTGAAAATAAAGAAACAACAAAATTATTTTCATCGTTGTGTTTTTTTTTTAATATTTCGTCATATTTTACTGAATTTGAAGACACCTGGGTAAAATTACAAATTAATATTTTTTATACGTATTTATACATCTTTACAATCGAGAAGTTAAAAATGTAATTAAAAAAAACTGGAAATTGTGTAAATATTGAAAACATTTATAGTGAATTAAAAAAAATAACATTAATGCAAAATAAGTATTAAAAACAATTTTGTATATTATTAAATAAAAAAAAGTACAAACTATTTATAACAATTTGCAATTATTTAAGTTTTGTTAAATAATAATGTTTTACACTTTAAATTGTTCCTTGTGTGTACTCAGTGTTATAAAAGAATACATTACTTTGTTTAAAATATTCAATTTATTTTCATTAAGTTTATAAAAAACATTAGTAATCTTTATAAAAATCTCGTATAATTCCTTCCTTTTTTCGTTTTTTGTTTTTATTCCTACACTCTAGTTTATCTGTACAAACTACTGAAAATGACAGTTAAAACAACAACTACTGATTACTACAGAAACATCTGCCATGAAGTAACTGTCAAACTTTTTTCAGTGTATATTTAGAACTTTTGGTATATATCAAAATCCGTAATTTTCTTAAATTCTGATTGTAAATAAAAAAACTAGTTCTGCTTGCAATTTATGAATCTTTAGTCTTAAAAACCACCACTTGAACAAACGTATAAGCAGAGTTTGAGACACCCAATTCCTTAATGAATTCCATAAAATTGAATTTAAATTTTAAATTCAAGGATTGAATTCATAATCATAAAAATCTTGAACTTAATTCTTGTGAGGGAATCCAGAGAATAATATTAAACTTTTGAATTCCCTGACTAAAAGATTAACCATTAAATTTAAAGAATTCCTTCACTAACCAATTTATTAAAATCTAGTGGATTCAACTTTTGGTCAGGGAATTCATTCCTAGAGAATAAATTCCTGTTGTGCTTATGAAAATTTTGTTTAATTCTTTAAAGAAATTAACTTTTTTGCTTAATTCCCTAAAAAATTAACTTTTTGATTAATTCCCTACGGAATTAACTTTTTGATTAATTCCATATGGAATAAACTTCATCGTTTAATTCCCTGAAGAAATAAACTTCTTTTAATTCCTCGAAGGAATTAACTTTTTTTTTAATTCTGTAAGAAAAAAAATAATATGACTAAAATTAAATTTTCTGCAAAATGTTTTATCATAAAAATTAGAGTTACAATAATAGATTACATACAGCATTACTTCAAATCATGAAATAATAATAATAAAAATAATACATTTTTCAAAAAATTAAAATTTAGACATGATGTGCCTTTTTCATTTAGGGAATAATTATCTTCAGGGAATAAAATAAAACAAAATAATTCCTTTCGAAAAAGTTAATTCCTTAGGAATTAAGCAAAGAAATCTTTGGAAGATGAATTAACTAGATTTGAATTCCTTGCAAATTAATGATTTAAATTTTATGAAGGATTTAAAAAAATAATGAATAAATTCCTTCAGATAAACTGACTGAAAAAAGCAGTTCTCTAAGTTTCTTGCAGACCTTGAAATAGATAAATCTTTTTTGAATTAATTCGCGAAAAAATAATTGTTTTTGTAAATCAGCGAGTTGATCCAATTTTTTATAAATCAATTTATTATATAAGTTTTAAAATCATAATTGATTAATTGATTTCATTTGAATCTTTTTTAATTCAATTGAATTAAATCGTTTCAAATATTATTCTTTTTTTTATTCGCTAATTAAAAAAAGATTGATTTCATTTGCGAATTAAAAAAAAATAAAAAGCATTAAAATTGTAAAAATTTTGTCCGTTTTGGGTTAGTTTTCGAGATATTCGCCATTTTATAAAATTACCATTTTTAAATGGCCGCTATCTCAAAATCTAAGCGAGATAGGGCAAAACGGATCAAATTTTTGCTCTAATAGAGGATTAATATACTGCCACACCCTGAGGAAACTGTTTTTAAAAAACAGGGTGATCCCTTTTGAATACGAACGAAATGGAACGGAAAATGAAATTTGTCGAAATAGTCATCATATGGCTGTCTTATAAAAATAACATGGAACCCTTCGCTGACCTAACGAATCTGTTCTACCTAAGGGTAGCCTTCGTCGTGCTTCGCAAAAATTCACTTAATTTCTAAAACATTTGTCATTTTATAAAATGGCCTTGATCTCGAAAACTAAGCGAGATAGAGTATTATAAATATATTGCTATAATAAATGTAAACCAGGTTCGGGAGATATTCCAAAGGATCAATTTTATTAAACATATTAAGTAAAGAAAGTTTACCATCTCTTTTTTTTGTAAAGCTTTTCTTGAGCAATTTTATTACCATTAAATGGTAAATTGACATTAGCATTACTCAACTAATGCTAATGAAAAAATCCCAAGTATGGTTAACAAACTCAAATATAAATGATCTTGATTTAAAAAAAAAATATTTTAATTTGCGAATCAAATCATATTATTTTTAATCCGAGAATCAAAATAATTTTTTTGTTTATTCGCTTATCAAATCAAAATTGAATCAAATCAATTTGATTTGAAATCAAATTATTAAATTTGAATTATTTCGTTTGATATATAAAAATAATTATTTAAATCAATTTGATTCTTTTAATAAGATAAAGATTGAATCATGATAGTAAATAATTCAATCAGAAAAATCATCAAAATTTAATTCAGATTTGAAAATTGATTGAAGGAATTATGTTTTTAAAGGTCTGGTTTGGTCAGCGAATTCATGCTCAAAATATAAATTTAGTTAAAGAAGAATTGGGAAATTTATTCTTTGAAACTCTGCGTATGAGATATATGTAATTATGTATTTAAAAAAGTGTTTTTAATTCGGTTAATCGATTCTTCGAATAATCGCCTCTATATCGGTTAATGTCGAAACAAATAATTTAAAACTTAAATAATTATTCGATTCGAATAATCGATTAAAATATGTCGATTAACCGGTTCAATTTTTAGTATGAATTTTTCTGTTATTTTTCTACAAAACTTCCTAATTTTCTTAACTTTGGCAAGAAAATCGTAGAAAAAAACATCAACTAAAATACAATAAATTTTTTTTCAATTTAATAGACAATTTTTATTTTTGTTCAAATTCTTTTAAAAAATTAATTTTAAATAATATAAAATTATATTTTTTTATATCCAAAAAATTTAAATAGAGCTTTCAACCTCCACATACATGTATTTCTAGCTGACAAAAGATTTTATCAGAACGCGAAGTTTCAGAAAAGCTAAAGCCTCTAAGCAGAGCTTTAGCCAAAAAGCCTATTAAAATATGTATTTATCTTCTTAGCAATGAAACACGCACTAACAAGCACTATGACGTTACTTATGTTATAAAATAATAATATAAAATTACTTTAAATTCCAAAACTGTATTTTCTAAAAACATTTTCATTTAAAGTTCTATGAAAAACTAAAAAATCACATGGAATTTTGTTTCTAATTTTATTAATCAACAAATCTTTATGAAGTAGGAACTTCAGTAGAATTAAGTTGTTTAGTCAAAAATATTTCAGAATTCGCTTATTTGAATTCTTAATTGCACAAACACAGAAAAATCGGTGAGGACTTGTCAGGTATATGCGTGATTTTTATATCTTTTCTAATAACATAGATAACCTCTTTAACTCTAAACCTTAAACCAGGTAGTGAAAGAGTCAGCGAACAGTGGCAGTTTTATCAAACTTTATTAATTTCGTAAAAATTATTCATACCATATTTTTAAGAATATGTTATTGATTTTTTTTTTGAAGGCAGCTCTTGCTTATTTAGCAATTTTTTTTTTTATTCTGCACAGTGTCATATAAAGAAAATAAAAACTAACTTTATCGACAAAATGTCCCACCTCTGTAAAAAAACTATCTACACTGCGTTTTAAGTGTTTACTTCCACTGAACACGTCTGACATTTTCTTTTTAAAAAGTCATCAGATTCATCCGGAAAATAACCCAAGATTATAAGGCATGAATCTTTAAAAAATCTCAGGATGTTTTAAATTGTCCTAAACAAACACTTTAGAAACCAATGCAATAGACTTAACTTGATATTTCAGCAAAAAGCAGCTTTGTGTTCATATTGGTGAAAGAAATACATTTATTTTGCATTAAACGATTAATCGATTAATCGCCAATTTTTCCGATTAATCGACCCGAATAAACGATTAATCAATTTCTTTGCATTTTTGCAATAATGACCGAACCGATTTAGCGGCAGGTTCGAATAATTGGAAACACTTATCTTAAACGTATGAGTTATATGGATTTATTTATACATATTAATCATACGTTAATCATTATAAAACTCAACAGAGTTTTGCTATAACCACACCATGACGATGTCGCTCACGTAGTAAAAAACGTTATCTTGGTTTTGTATGGGCAAATTACAGAGTTTCGGCATCTATTCAAATTGGTTTTTCAATTGGCCGCTGCCGGCGTTGAAATCTCAATACTATTCTTACTCTATGCTATAACTAACCAACAAATACGTTCTTCTGTAATAGTTTTATAATATTGTTAGTAAATAATTCACTTCGCAATGTTCAGTTAACTATTAACTGGTTCATTAACTGACTCATTTGATGTTTAGTATATAAAAATTTAATTAAAATATTGCTTAGAATTTTAACGGATTTAATCGGACCTAAAACAATAATTATTTCAAAAATAAAAAAAATTTTTGTTTTTTTGTTCAAAAATTATTTATTTAGTTATGTTCTGTGTACAGTAAATTAGTACGTATAGAAAATAAAAACAAACAAACAAAAAAAAAACACTGAAATTATATGAAAAAGGTAAATACCATTCAATGTTAGCTAACAACTGCAAAGCGTCATTATAAAAATAAAAAACCTTAAAGAAACTAAAATAAGAACAAGTTAAGCACCGACACTGACACAGTAATACAACATTCCTAGCTAACATGTCTCTACTACTTGCTGGTGGAGAGAAAAAAAAAACAATTCCAAGGGAGATGCCTCCACACACTTAGATAACAATTGTTGATGATAGATAGAAAAAAAAATAACTTTAATTTAAATTTTTTGTTTTATTCTTTGCTAAAAGATACGAAAACAATCACTTTGATAAGATAATTGCGATTACGATGAAGGAGTTACAGATTTGTGGGCAATTTAGATTTCAAATGAAATTCATATTATCATCGTCTGATAAAATGGGGATCCAGAGAGGACAAACAATTGTTATAATCATTAGTAATTGCTTACGTATCGTATTATTTCTTAAAATCTTTGTTTAGTGTTTAAAATCATAAGAAATTTAGTATTTGCAATTTTTTTATAACTAGCAACAAAAGTTGCCCTTTCAGAGAAATGTAAATAAAAATAACTGTCAAATTAAAAAAAATATGTATTTGGAGTAAAGTTGGTTGCTAGAGCGAAAGATGAAAAACATTTTCTGTATAATAATTATTTACTCGCTACAATGAATTTATTGCATAATCTTATTTATGTTTGTTTGCTTCTTTTCACTTTCAGGTATTGAAGAATGTCCCGTCAAATCCGTCGTCAATCGTGTGGGCTTACAGTTACACAAAGCTCTTTCAGAGAAGGGTATGGCCCTTTTGGTGAATCATGGCATTTGTGATGAAAAGGTTAGTATTTTTAATAAATTTATAGGGCCAGAAAATATTTTTTAAAAAGCTTAAGATTCAATCGAATTCTTAAAATTGATTAATTTTTACCCTCGAAAAAATTTAATGGTAGAAACTAGTAGTAACTTCGTTAGTCTACTTTAAATTAACTTATATTGGACACAATGTTACTTTTTCCACCCATTACTTTTTTACTGCCATAAAGAAAAAAAATTAAAATTAACTCGTTTAAAGGAAAAATTGAAATCAAAAAGGCGCCCAAAGACAATTTTTACGAATATTTAATAAAATAATCCTTGAAATTTTACTTAAAATTTGGTCAAAATTTATAAATTATAGGAGAATTTTCTTCTGAAGTAATTCATATATAATCTTAAATTTTACTGATAGTTAGGAAATGTTTCCCTGACTTTAAGGAAATTTTTATTTTATTTAAGTTTATTAGATAATTTTTTTATTTAAATAAGAAAATACTTTCTAACATCAAGTTAAATAGCTCATCTTTAAAGTGAAAATTATCCTTAAATTTGATACAAATTTTCTAATAAATATGGAACTGTTTCTATGGTAAAGATGATAAATTTTACCATATATTTTAAAGTACCCCTACGGGAAAAGGACCTATCCCAGGACACGTCACGTGACCGGTTCATTGTGGTAAGGACTGGTGACTTTAACATGGGCTTGTCCTAGTAGGGGGTCAATTGCCCTCTGTGACATGTCACAAGACAAGTCTAAAAGAACATGTCATGACTTTTAAACCGGTCAGGTGATAGGTACTTTAAGAACCAGTCCTCTTTTCACCTATCTCGTGATATGTATTTTCGGAACCGGTGCAGTTTTCTCCTATCATGGGACAGGTCCAAATTCCCAACTGACCCCTTTTTTCCCGCAGAGACTTTTCACTCATTGTGCAAGTATTTTCCCACTTTCGGAGAACTTCTGCTTTGTAATCACACTCCTTTTAAAAATCTTTTTGCTATTCATTTTTATCCTTAAATTAAATTATACTAAACTTATGTATTTAAAATATAAAATTAATTTCATTAGCAAAAAGGTATACAAATTATAAAAATGTACTGCAGAATATTCTGAAACATGATAAATTGTGACAAATTAAGATCCTTTTGTAGTTAATTAATGGTTCTCCTTGAGAGAACTACAATAAAGGACGGCCTAAGTGACACACGGCATCTGTGGCTAAGGAACACTGGGGGTCCTCTGTCTTCTTAAATTAACTAATTTAAGGAAATTGTTGCAAAAATACAAAATTTTATTGTTACATTTCTTGTAATTATTGGAAAATGGAAAAGGTCATAAGTTTATTTTATGGGATTTTTAGATAAAATTTTGACATCACATCTAAAAATCGAAATATATATGAGCATACATGATCATACATGGTCCTGTATATGATCATACATGGGCATACATAGTCATATACGTCCATACATGATCTCATATATGACCGGATCCGAAATTTGAGGATATATGGTGATATATTATTCATGTATGCTCGTATATGATCATATACGTCCATATACCCTCAAATTTCGGATCCGAAGATATATGATCATATATGAGATCATGTATGGTCATATATTGAACAATGTATGGACATATATGACCACCCAGGAAAATTTTTTAGAACCGGTTGCCAACACCATATATTCTAGAACTGGTTCCTAGGTAACCACCCACAGTTGTCTTATTGCTTTTAAAGAACCGGTTATATTTTACAAAGTTAGAACTTGTTGTAGAATCAGTTCTTTAGAATCTTCTTCGGAACAGAAGTTGTATATATTAAAAATATTTTTACATTTTTGAAAATATTTTGAATGATATCAAGTTTATCAGTCATGGTATGTTTAAAGAAACAAAATGTTTGCTTATATGAAATAAATGACGATTTTTTAACTCTCTACAAAACTTAACATTTCTGAAGTTTGACTCCTAAAATACTTGTCTTACAATGTTATTTATGTTATTCTTTTGTTGGTTTCCTGGAAGAACTGGTTCATTTAGTTCTTTAAAGCTTTTTCAGAATGCATTCCCAAAGCTATGTTGCACAATACGTTCCTAAATTGATTCCGAAGAAGTAGCATGTCTTCCTTTTATACATTTTGGAATCAATTCCGTAAAAAAAACCTATATAAAAGTAACTAGTAAAACAACTGATTCTTCAACCGATTCCAAAGAAGCGGCACTTGTTCTAGTTTAGCGTAATAGAACCGGTTGCTTTCGTGACAATCTCAAACAAAATTCATCGGTGATAGAACCGACAATAGAATGGGTTGCTTAGAAGGGGCACCGATTCTACAATTGGTTCTTTGGAACAGAACATTTTCCTGGGCATGTATGCCCATGTATGATCATATACAGGCCCATGTATGATCATGTATGCTCATATATATTTCGATTTTTAGATGGGATATAAAAATTTTGACTTTTTTTAATATTAAGTGCCTTCGATAAATATAAAGTTTAATAGACAAAACGTCAATTATAGGAAAGCCATTATGACATAATATATATAAAACGTGCCTCGATTTAAGAAAAATTTACTCAAGTTTTTTTAAATTTATCGAAAAAAATATTTAGTAAAAAAAATCCTATATCTAAGTTTATTATTTCCCAAAAACTAGAAAACTTTTACTTGGAAAAAACAATATTTTATTAAAATTATAAAATGAAAATTTTACCTAGATATAGTTCATCTGTTTCAAATAAATATTTATTATTACACAGGAAAAAATTTATTACTTACTTTTGCCTGAACTGATTTTTAGAAAACAATTCTCAAAAATTAGAAAGTGGTAGACTTAAAAACTGCATTAAGAAATGGCTTTCTAAATTTTTGTTAATTTTACTACTCGCAAAAAAATTAACACACATTAAGTTCAAGTACTTTCTCATTTTAAGTTAGAAACATTTTTTGAACTAAATGGGTGTAAATTATGTTTTAATTTTTGTTTGAATTAAACTTATATTTATTATATATTAGTATGCAAATTTTTTAAAACTAAGATGTTTTTCTTAAAATTTGATAAATTTTTACTTAATGGACTTGTTTTTTTTTTCCTATAATCAAGAAATATTACTATGGGAAGATATGAGCTATTTCCCAGCATATAAACTATTTCGTTTTTATGAAACTATAGGAATTTTTTTTCATTTTAAGAAAATTTTGTTAAATTTCAATAAAATTTAACTTAAATTGAGAAAAAAATTTTAAACTATTTAAAAGGAAATTTCGGATTAATTTTTAGTTCATGTCCTTTTTTTGAGTGGGGATAGCGATAATTTAGTACCATTTTAGTTACAATTAGAGTATTCAAAAAACCGGGTTTCGGTTTACTCGAAAAATAGTTTTAAAAAACCGAAAACGGCATCGAAAAAATGTTTCAACGGCTATAAAAAATTTACGTAAAAGATAATTCAATTGAAACAAAAATCTTGAAAGATTTGTAATATTTTTTTTTTATTTATGATATTTCTTTTAATTTTAATTTCAATCAAATGGTTTTTGTTATTTATTTTTTATTGTTGTTTAAACAACTGACACATCAGTAAAAACAAATAATTTATCAGTTAAACATAAATGTTGAAATTTTACCTACCAATTCTGTTAAAAATAACTGATTATTCATTTGTTTGTTTTTAATCTCCAAAATGTATACTCACTCAGTCTATAGACACATTTTGTGTGAATGTATATATGTGTGTGTGTGTTTATGAAGTTCTTGTAATTTGAATCGAAATAATTTTGTATAAAAACAAACAATTGAAATAAAAAACAAATTGGAATTTATTGGAAATTTATTTTTTTTTTTGAAACAGCAAATAAAATTTAAACTTGTAATAACTGTAACGGAAACCAATAAATTTCAATTTCGTGGGTAAATTTTAATTAATTTTAAACAAATAAAGAAAATAAATTAAACTGAAAAAAATCGGTAAATGACAGTAAAATATTTAAACAAATGTACAAAAAGTTTAAAATAAATATTTCTTTAAAAAATAAATTCATGTTCCTTTGTTTTTTATTAAACTACAAACAGTACACTACATTATATTCTGAGTGTGTACAATTTGGGCAAAATCATGTAAATTGTATACACTAAAAATTCGAATTTTTATCACATTTCTTTCAAAATTGTTTTAGAGACTCTGTACCTCATTTCAGTATTTATCGCATCGAAAAAGTTTTTACAATTTTATATTCACATATACCGGGTTTAATTAACGTCTAGCGATTTTTTATTAAACTGAACTTTACTTAGAAGCCAGTTGTACTTTCAAAAATGTTTTAAAATTCGAAAATTGATATTATTTTTATAAAACATAACCTCAAATGATATTTTATTACAAAAACTTTGGGAAAATCCATATTTTGATAATAATTGTGTGTATTTTTTTTCATCGCATGACGCCCTCTAATATGAATATAACACTTAAAACTACAATCGATAATTTAACAGTAACTTTAATGTGGTTGTGAGTAAAGAACTAGTTGTTTTTTTTTTTGAATATTTAATATCAAAGGTTTTGGAACTTAAAGTAAAATATAAATTTTGACTATACGGTCCCGCTCTGACGATTTTTGTTCATGACTGTTCTAAGAAATTTTTGACCAGTTTAAGCTTCTAATTGTAATTTCTAGAATTAATAAAGTAACTATTTAATTTTTTTTTTACTTTTTAAACAAAATACTGTTTTTTTGTTTAGCTAAAAACCGCCTGGGATCATTTAGATGATTTTGTCGATTTACCCACAGATGTTAAAGAACATTATATACGTTCTGGTAATGATAATCACGGCTATGTTAGGCCTGGCATAGAACGTTTTGATGGCAAGACACCAGAATTGCGTCACGCTTTTAATATCTGCACACTGAATGCTAAAAATCTTCCCGAAGAACCATTACCCGGTTTTGCAGATCACATTTCAGTTTTGGCCGAAGATTTTAAGGCATTAGCACGTTTTGTTCTACAAGCTTTAGCACTATCACTTGAAATACCACAGACATTTTTCCTAGAAAAACACTCGCATATGTTATCCGGAGATCATGATAATGAGACAACATTACGTTTGCTCTATTATCCACCCGTTGTAGAAGATGATGAAATAAGTAAAAATGAATTTGTTAAAGGACGTTGTAAATACAGTTATCAACGTTGTGCATCAAATTTACCCGATTTTCGTCCAGAATATAATCCCCGTGATGACTACAATGATGTGGATGGTGAAGATTCAAAGGTTCTCAATAATAGTTTGGATTCTACAGAAAGACAATTACCCAATGGCGTTGTAATACGTTGTGGAGCACACACAGATTATGGTACATTTACATTGTTGGCACAAGACTCTGAGGGTGGTTTGGAAGTCAAATTACCCGGTAGTGAAAAATGGCAAAGAGTTGGCCATTTACCGGGTGCCATTTTAGTGAATTGTGGTGAAATTTTAAATATATGGACACAAGGTAGATACCCTGCATTACAACATCGTGTAGTAGTACCCGAACAAGAACACATACGTTCTAGGGGTCGCCATTCTATAGCATTCTTTTGTCATCCTGGTAGGTTTAGAATTATTTGTAAATAATTGTTAAGTACTTGTTTTTATTGAATTTTCTATCATTTATATTTTAGATAATATGACAATGATTTCACCAAATGATTTACCTCTTCCCGCTGATGCCCAAGATGCCACTAATAAAAAGATTCGCAAGAAGTCATTTAAGGTTGCAAAAGAAAAGTAAGTATTTTACTTTACAGTAATTTTGTGTTTTAAATTGCAAAATGTTTATTTTTTTATATAAATTAAGTTAGGTTAGGTGGAAAAAGATAAGTCAGAAGGGGAAAAAGAACGAATTAGAAAACAAAACAGAATCGCAAGTCTGTACCCCTCTCCGTTCTTCTTTCCCCCCTCTCCTATAAACTCAGAATTGCTGTGTGTAAACCGGGACTTACAACCGACTCATGTCCAAACATCCCAGCAAAACCATGGTATCAACTACTTACCAGCCTATTTACTTGCTAAATTACTTTTGTTCGCGATGAGCCCAAAAGTACAAAAACGCAAAGTAATGGGTGGTTGTTACCCTCTCGCTTACGAACAGCCAAAAAATAATGAGTACTTTTTTGGCATTGGGAACAAAAGTAATTAAGCGAGTAAATAGGCTGGTAAGTAGTTGATACCATGGTTTTGCTGGTATAAAACATGCATTTAAGCCCGAAAGTCGGCTTGTTTTCCCTAGCTTGCGACCGGCTGACCACAGACAAGACAAAATTTCTTAAGAAAACCTTTGGTTTACTTAAGTATCAAATAAGACACAAACAAGACAGATTTTTTGTTGTATAATATTAAATTGTTTGTCAAATCGTAGTTCAAATTGTCACAGCGCACTTTTATCAAAGCTCGATTCTCTCGATTTATTTCGAGCTTTCTCAGAGATTGCACTATACGTGTTGTCATAGATGAAATTTCATTCAACGAGTTCAGCTCAATTCAGGGGTGTTGCAAGGTTCGGTTCTTTCTCCCTCTCTATTTCATATTTTTATTATGCACTCACCGAAAAAAGTCTGTAATGGCAACTGAAAATTTTGCTGTTATTACGGAAAATTCTGCTAATTTGAGCCCAGCGGTATTTTTTGCTAATCTTAGCAACACATGTCTGCTGACGTGTAGTACAATAAAATTAGTAGAAAAATTAGTATCCGCTACTAAATTTTAGTAGACTTTTTGTAAAGTGAAATTTAAAATCTGTTTGCTAAAATCAGCAAAAAAAATTACTAAATTTTATTAATATTAGTAAAAGCTTTGAATTTATTTTTCTTATCGAGCATCAAAAATTTTGAATATATTTTTTAAAAAACGAATTAATCATTTTCTTTTAATTTGGTAATTTCTGTTTTGAAAAATATTTTGGTAATTTTTTTACTTTTAAGGTTAAATTTTAATTCTTTTTAGGGCGGATTTTTAGAACTAAAATACCTTTTTAGTGCTATTTTAAGTGGATGTCCTCCTTTTGGACAACAGTCGGTATCTTCGCTTCCGATCCCTTTTTAAATATATGTATCATTTTAAGGAAATTTAAGTTTGTAGGTGTAAGTTTTAATTGGAAATAACATTTTCTTCAATAACCACTTTTTTAAAATTAGTAATATTTTTTGCTAATTTTAGCAAATCGGTTTTCAAAAATTTGTAAAATGATTTCTGAAATTAGCAACAAAAATTTGTAAATATTCTGTAATTTGTAAAATGTAAATAGCAAAAACCTTTGCTAAATAATAATTTTTTACTAAAAATAAGTACAAAAATAGTAGAGTGGGATTGAAAACCGTTTACAAATTCCAGATAAAGTTTTCAACTCTATGTATTCGCTGATGACAGGTTGAGGGCAAAAGGCAGATTATGAAAGACACTCTCAATTGTATATATTTACTCAGAAAAAAAAATTGTAGACAAATTTGTAAAAGGTTTTCAATCCAACTTTACTATTTTTGTACTGACTTTTACTATTTTTGTACTGACTTTTAGTAAAAAAATTATTATTTAGAAATTTTTTTTTGCTATTTACATTTTACAAATAACAGAACATTTACCGAATATTTACAAATTTTTGTTGCTAACATCAGAAATCATTTTACAAATTTTTGAAAACCCATTTGCTAATATTAGCAAAATAAAAATTACTAAAAAAAATTTTCTATCTAATAATTAAAACTTATACATATACACTTAAATTGCCTTAAAATGTTACATGGATTGAAAAAAGGTATCGAAAGTGAAGATATTTTCACAACCGACTCATGTCCAAAAATAGGACATCCACTTAAAATAATATTAAAAATTTTTGGTTCTAAAAATCAGCCCTTACAACAATTAAAATTTTATCTTAAAATCCGATAAATATACTAAAAATATTTTTCAAAACAAAAATTGCCAAATTAAAACAAAATGATAAATTCACTTATGTTTTAACTATTTTTAAAGCCTTTGCATTTTTTTTTAATTTTGTCTAAAATATTTTTTGAAAAAATAAATAAAATAAAATAAATAAAATAAATAAATTTGTATATTCAAATTTGTAAGGCAATTTCAAAAGAAATTAACAGCTTTGAGTTAGTTTGTGCATTTTAATAATTTTTTTTAATTAAAATTTTGCTATATTTTACAATTCATTGAGTTTACTAAAATTTAGTAGGGCTTACAAATTTTTTATACTAATTTGATTGTACTAATATTAATAATATTTGCTGATTTAAGCAAACCGATTTAAACTCCACTTTACAAAAATTTTGCTAAAATTTAGTAGCGGCTACCTTTTTGTTCTACTAATTTCATTGTACACGTCAGCAGACATGTGTTGCTAAGATTAGCAAGAAATACCCCTAGGTTCAAATTTCCCGTAGTATCAGCAAAATTTTCAGTTGACATTACAGACTTTTTTTTGTGAGTGTATTTGAAGTGTCGAATGTCCCCTGGTTTACTAAAACGGGTTAAGAAATACTTCACTCCATCCGATCTATTTATACCACCTATATCCGACCGAAAATGCAATACAACTCCCATATATGGATAGGAACTTGAAGGTTTATTTTGGAGCTTTTAGACCGTGTACAAAGGAGGGCCTCTTTAATGACAGTAGAGTATCCAGCTATAATGACTCATTGCAGCATCTAGTAGAGCACATCCGTTTGTAGTCGACAGTCCAATGAATTACACAACGCATTAAAGGGAAAATTCGTTCATCAGTACCACAAGTTTTAAAATTTCATGGGGAGGAAGCTCTTCCCTGTTACCTACAATAGGTCTGTTTTTTATTCACCGGATTTCCATATTTAATTCTTTAGTTTGACAAAATTTATATTTTTATCTAAATCTAACAATCGCTAATGTAATTTAAGTAAAAATAAAAAAAATTTCGAAAGTGTTTGCATGAATAATAAATTAAGGTAAATCCAAAAAGAATTTAAAAACTAAATAAATCCATTTTGGATTTAGTTTCATTTAATTCAAGCAATTGCATTTTTGCAAAATTTTATTTTTTTCCTTCACATTATATTAGAGAATAAATACAAGATTTAGATAAAAATTAAAGTTATTTTAATACAAGAGAACAAATACTGAATTTTTAATGAAGGAAAATATATCAAAAAATAAAATAAGACAAACCTAATACATATAGAGAAATTCAAGTCAAATGTTCTTAAAACTACTCCCTCTTTCCTTCTTCCCATAACCTATATTCCTAATTTTAATACAATGCACTGCATTAGTAGGGGCATCTCCTGAATGTTGGTCTTTCGTTAAAAAAAATATACACCAAGTAGGGTATCATATAGTCGGCATGAATGTAACGAGTTTGTGCTGATTTTTGTTACTACCAAAAATATTGGACTTATGTTATACCAATCGTCTCAAACTCACTTCTTAATCCGATTTAACGATAACAATCCGTCCCACCGCAAATTTAAAGGGTTTTGGATGAAGTGTGGTACATACGTTTTTGTTGGCCCAAAAATCGGTCTATATGTACATTTACCTATCTGAATTGGGCTCAAATGATGATTTAGACACATAAAACTGGTTGAAATTTGGGTTGTGAATGTTATTTGGCACAATAAACTGAGCATGCCCAGTAGACCGTACAATTTCGTGGAGATCAATGTTTTGCTCTAGAGCCGAAGATATGAAGCAAAATTTAAAAAGGCGACCCCTACGTTAGGCAATAAAATATAAAAAAAATCCAATAATTCTGCTGAAATTATCGAAATAATTCCTTAGCAAAAGTTTAATGTTTTTTTTTGCGAGCTTTAATTTTCTAATATTAGGGTGGTACATTAGTGTGGTATGATGTGAGATCTAGTGCGTATCGTAAATAATAGAACGGGATATTTGAGATCAATGACCCTTAGAGAATAACATTAGTTCCCTCGAGACAAAAGCATCGATATATTGCACTATAAAATTCGACTGTAAATGCAGAAGATATATCAAAAAATTTAAAAAGGCAACTCCTACGTTTAGAAAAAACAATTTATTTTGTAACTGCTTTGGAAAAATAATTTAGAAGCAAAGTTGTACGGCGAACTGTTTTTCTGGTACGGTCTAATGGTCAGCATTTTCAATACAACATCAGAGCAACAAAAAGTGTAAAATTTTGTAAGTTTTTAAGAAAATTATGGCAACATATACAGGCATATAATACACAGATAGATCTTTAATTTTATACCTAATTAGTGTATATTTTATAAAAAAAGGCAGAAAAAAGCAAAATTTTACTAAATCAATAAAATTTGGAAATAAACAGTGGACAACATTTTTTAAAATATAATATTATATGAAATAGATTTAAAATAATGAGACTTTTATTTTAATAATACATGCAACATGTGTAACTTAATGGGAATAATTTTTAATTTATGTTTTTTTTCTTTTTTTTTCAGAGTTTACAACGCATATCAACTGATACAAAAACGTTTTCGAGATACTTACCACCAGAATAGTTCACAATGATCCCTATTAAAGAAAAGGACATTTTTTTGAAGGTCCTTTATGAATTAAAACAACCAACATAGTTATATATTTATTCATTCATAAGAAAACAAAATAAATGCAAAAAAAAAAATATAGTAATTAATTTTGTAATTTTAGGTTGAGTCACACGCTAAACATTCCTGCCCACCCACATCTTGAGTTGCAAGTACAGAATTGTCAAAATTTTATAAACTTTCTTTAACAAATGTTATTTTATTTTTCTTATACTAGAGAATAGTTGATATGGATATACAGGGATGGTTAGCGTGTGAATTTACCTTTATGCGTAAAGTTTTTATTTCTATATTTTTCTCTTTTTTATAATTTTTATTTATATAATAAATATATATTTTTTTTTATATATTTACATAAATATCTTATTACGTATGTATGATTAACATTAGATTGTATGTTGTTTACTGATGAAAGCAACACATAAAACTTGACTTATTATTAATTTTTTAAAAGAGTTTTTAAAGTAATACATGTATACTATCCATCCATCCATCAATCCATCTACTATAATTCAATTCGAAAATTGACATTTAATAAAAAATAAAAAATACCCATAGTGTTTTTTGGTTTTAATATAAATAAAATATTGGAATATAAATATGATTTTTTTAAAATTCAGGTTGTTCTCAAGGAGTATTGTGTTTATGGAAATTGAGTTTAATTTTAAAAAATACAACAATATATGACAGGGCGATACAAAATTTGTACCTATGTTTAGTGTGTTAGGTTTAAGTGTGCTAACAAAAAGAAAACCCAACAGAAAATCGTCGTTATAGTGAAATAAAAAATTTAACAACTATATTTTTTAAGAGGACGATACAACACTTGCTACACCTTTGAAATTTCTTAATTGTTGAAAGCTATTTTAAAAAATTATACAGGTAAGTTTTGTTATTTTTGTTTACTGTTTAAACAAACGTATTTGTTAATTTTAAATAATTAATTATTTCAAATAATTAAAAAATAAATAATCTACATATACCTTATTTAACGGACTTTTTTTAAAACAATATGCTTTTGAGCCATCTATTGTATTTAACATGCGTTTTTTGTAATATTAATCTGGCATCTTGCTTGCACAGAAAACAGCAAAAATCAACTAAAAATAGTACATAATCTTTTATAAAAAGATATATGCACTGTTGGAAAGGTAATTGAAAGACCTTTCATGTGGTATATAATATTCATTTTCATTTCTAGAAAATTAACAACAAAACTTTCATGGAAAACAACACAGGAAGAATGGCCTTTGGCCGAGCGTAGGAATTTCTCTATTAATAGTTAAAATTTGCAAAAACACATCTAAAAATTTAAAATGTTTTCCGTGGCCAATTAAATTCAAAATGCACAATTAGCTACTGAAGCTTCAATAAAGCATGTATTGAATTTGTTTATATATAGAAATGAGGAAATATTAAAACAGTTCCAAGGTCACGCATTTTTTAAAGCATTTGATAAATCGTATATTTTACAGGCGAGAGCAAAGAGATGCCCTGGATATTGCCGCTGCAGTAGGTTCTTGACTTTCTTTTTTGAAGTCGGCAGTCTTGATTTCTCAAAAGGTTATGAACCGATCTTGAACGAAGGATTTTTTTATCACACCTTTTTTTTTTGAGACAATAGGCAGTGAAAATGAAAAATGGTACTTTTTGTTCACAACTCCGCCAAAAAATTTTAATTTAATTTTTTTTATTTTTCCATCGTTTAAGCACGTGAATTAGACATCTACTAACAGAAAAAAATAGTTTTTTTTAATTACTGATGAACCATTCATGAGCTATTCTGACTACGCCGATATAACTTTTTTTAAGAGGTCAAGGGAAATGAGGTCCAAATGGCTGAATTTTTAAAGTTTTAAAACAAAAATTTCACAAAGTAATTGTAAAATATTTATGTTTGATATGCTAAACTGTTTGTATAAAATCTTTTATTTGATATATACAAAAAAAAATCGGGGAAAAATACGTTATTTAAACCTTCGAAATCCACTTAACCCCTTAAAATAAAACAGAACTCACAATATATTTTCCGTTACCGACTGCAGTTTATTTAAAAAGTAATACGTAGAGTTTGCTTTTAAATGAAGAATCAGTTGAAATTCATAGAAATATATTTTTCAACTATTTGAATTGGTCATTCAAAAAACAAAATATAAAAAATACAAACTTTCAGTAAGAGTTGATATTTTCAGTTAAATGTAAAATTTTATGTTTTCTGTTTCTAAAAATATAAATTCAAATAATTCCTTTTTGTTTTATTATGATAACAGTTTGTTTTATATATACAATATATGTTCCCGTCGTTCCTATAATAATTACTACAAAATTATTTCAATAAAAATTGCAAGAAATTAGTCAAATACACATATAAAATCAAAATCTATAAAAAAAAACTTTAAATATAAAAAACAAACCATAAAAATCGTTTTTTTCTACCATTTTGTCAGTTAAAAATTTATGGTTATTTTAAACGACTTTTTATTGCTTTTACTCCTTTTGTCGATTATTAAACAATGAATAAAAACAAACAACAAAATGGGTTGAATATAATGAAAAATCAGTAGTCCTCTTTTCGATTACATTTTCAATTAATTTAATAGGCATTTTTGTTTATTTTTAATTAAATAATATTGTGAGTGAGCCCAGTAAAAATCCAAAGAACAGATTGCAGAACAACTTATACCGCATTAGCATAGGTTCTAATTTATGTTTTACAACCGGTTCTTTTTGTATGGTTCGTTTGTGTTGCTAGGTTCGTTTCATCCAAACTGGAACGGGTTGCTTTGGAACTGGTTCTTGGACAGTAAAACCTTACATTTTGACTCTCGGGAATCAATTCTAGAACCTGTTCTAGAATAGATTCAAAGTTAACCTATTCAAAAAAAATTTTTCTGGGAGATTTAACATTTTAAGATGTAACGTGTTTTTTACGATATACTGTAATTTCATCAGATCTCACAAAAAATTTGTTAAAAATGGTGGTCAAATATCGATCTATTAGCCAATGCTATCAGATCGTTTTTTGTAAAATATTATGCCAGTGATACCAGATTTTTTGACTTGAAAACGCAAAACTCAATATACAATAGATGGCGCTATTTTTTTTTTTAATTTAAATAGTAAAATGACGCAAATATTAAAAAATTTGCTTTTAAATAAACAATTTCTAAATTTTTATTAAGCAATTTTTTTTTTTTTTGATAAATGGCCTTCTCTTGTGTTCCCACTAGTATTATGTAAATAAATATGTTATATTTGTATTAAAAACTTGCTACAAACATGATTTCTCAAAAAAGTAAATTATTTTTGGACTTAACTCAGCATTATAAAATAAATAAAAACCATAAAAATCTTAATTATTGTCACCTCAAATTTAAAATATTTCTGAAAAGCACTCTATTCTTTGACGGAGTACGATTTTCATTATTTTATATAAAGATCTTACGCTTGTTTGTACAAGCTAGAATCAAGAATTTTCAATACATTAATGGGAGGAAATTAGGAAATTTGCAAAGCTTTCTTCATTGTTTTCCTCCGCCGAAAGTAAAATTTTGAACCATGCAATACTTCTTTTGATTAGTAACACATTTTTATTGGGTTTAAATTTATTTTTATTATGTTTTTAATAATAATTTTATTTCATTATTTTGTGATATTTTTTGGTTACTTTTTTGTCAGTTATTGACCAGCGTTGCCACTTTTTAATGGAAATATTTTACAATATATGCGAAACACAGTGTTGTATTCTGTAAAAATCCAAACACATTTCATGATAAGGTGAAGCATTAGACAGAATGAAAGATATAACCAAGAATGCAAAATATAACAATTGGCAAAAGAAATTATCCATACCCATATGAAATGGAAAAATTTATATGTAGTGTTTCTAATCATCTCTTCTTGGCGAACACATTAATTTAAAACATTTTCCTCGGTTTTCGTAAATTTTCTTTAACATGCTGCCGGACAAAAAAAAGTACTGAAACATTTTTAATTTTTGTTTCAATATAAAATTGGCGAAATTGTCATAATATTGGATACGTTAAAAACTTTAACAAACCCAAATAAATTGCGTATAAATTCCAAATAAATTGTAATTTGTTTAAAATTAAATATTTAATATTTTATAATTAACTGATTTACTTTTTGTTTAAAGTTAGTTTTAATTGATATTTTTTTAAAAACCTATAAACTTAAAATTTAATTAAAAAATAAAAGAAAAAAATAATATTTATTAATCAGTCATTAAACAATTTTATGCCATAAATTTTTTTTATCGAACTTTTATTTGTCACATTTTGTAAATATGGTTTGTGTTATTTGGTATACAATAACGATAATAATTATTTTATTTATTTTAATTATTTTGTTTATTAAATTTTGTCACATATTTTATTTTCATTATTTACTAAATTATATCATACAATATTATTTATTTTATACATATATTTTGAAATGAAAACAAAAATATTTAATATCGAAAATATGCGTTTATTTTTATAATATAAATAACAAAAAATTCAGTGTTGAAATGAAATTTGTATAAAAGAAAAAAAAATCGTTATTTATTTCATGTTTATAAATAAAAATGCGATTGACTTGATTATTAATTTAATACAATTTTATTTGTATATAAAATAATGGTGAGATTTATTTTCTTCAATAAAATTGTCCCAGGCCTTCATTGTTTAAATTTTTTATCTATTCACTACATTTACTTTGTGGTATTTAATGATTTCTTAACAAAATAATTTATTTCGGTTAATTTAATAAAAATGATTTACATAAATGTAGATAACAAGTTTAAGTTACAAATAAACAATATTAAACAAAACGAAGAGTTTAATTGCTTCAAATATAAATCGTTTGCTTAGTGCTTAGTGTGAAAGGGCGCTAACATAAGGCCAATAGGAAAACGTTAACAGGCTAAATAAAAAACTGTCTAAAATGGTTCGTTTTAAATATTTTTTTTAAATCTGTAAATTCACTATTTTTTTTGTTTAGACCTTTTTGACTTAATTTTTACAAGCTTTTCTGTGACTTATTTAGCATATGACCACTTACTTATTTTTTATATTTTTTTTAATATGTGACCGAGGACAAAAATAATTCAGTTTTTTCTTTTTACCCCAATCCAAATAAAATTCAGTGGTTAGAAAGATGTTAAAAACTGGTGAATTTTTCGTTTTTAAATTTTTTTCTGTTTCAAGTCAGTGGTTCATCCAAGAGGATAAAATTTGTTTAGATAGAAAACATCTTGGACTATAATAAACCTGAAACATTAAACACTAAAGAATTTTATTTATTTTTGGAGCTATTTATAACGAACTACACCCAAAAAAGTATTTCAGTATAATCTTCGGGAAATTACAATTAAAAAGACGACAATGGTATTTACCTTTAATATAAAAAAAATAGTTCGGAGCGTGGCTCAAAACTTTTTCCCTTCAGGTTATTTGACGTCAAGGGTTTTTGTAAAGAAATCACAGAATTAGGAAGCTCTTAAGAGAATATCAGAAGTTCTCTCTAGAACGATGGAAAATGCGGTAAAAAAGCCGAAATAATCATCAGCAATCGCCCATTTGAACGATATAATCTTAAAAAATTAATGGGAAATACTTAAAAAAAATCCTATTTATAATGCTCATTTACTTTTAGACTGTTATTACTCAAAAAAATCCATTTAAAGTTCTAAATCTAGTCTGACTATTGAGAAAAGTACAAAACGCTTTTGGTCGTCACCCAATGAGAGAAAGAGATATCAATACAATTTTTTGATATGTTTTAGATTATGGTGTGACCCACCATCATTAACTCAAAAATTAAATTTTTTGAGTTATGACAGTCTTGAAGTAAATGAGCGATATGGTTTCATTTTAAAGATTTAGCACCCTAGAGCTTACGTCAGCAAATATTTTCAGGAAGTAACGCGAAGAAGTTGAGCTTGTGGTAGAGTATTCCAAATCAAAACCGAAAATGAAAATCGTTAAACCGTAACTAAAAACTTGTTTTTCCTATTCTATTAAACCGAAAACCAGGGGTTTTGCAAATGGTTTTAATTATTTTTCACAAAATAAAAACTGAAAACGTTTTTTTTTTTTTTTGAAACGATTGTTCAAATGAATTGAAAAGCGTTTTTTTCAAAGACCGATTTGTTGTGTATAAACGTTTAGTGCTTATGAAAAGTAAGTTTTCGACTAAAAAAACAATTTGTATGTATTTTAAGTCGAAGACACAGCTAATGGAAATAAACTTATACATTTTCCCTACAAACATTTTGAAACAACTGACAAAATTGTTAAAAACTACTGTTTTTTAAAGTTAACATTTTTTTTTTTAATAAAAGGAAAAAAAATTTTTTCATTTCGATTACAAAAAAAAAAAATATATAATTACATGTTGGTTGAAAAGTTCCTGCGCTCGAAATGAAAGAATACTGTTGTTACGAAATATATTTTTTTATTCAATATAATCTCCTAAAAGCTCAATACACTTGTTCCAATGTTCTTCCAATAATTTTATCCCATCCTCATAATGGTTTTCCGGAAGCTCTGCAAAATAACCGTCTACGGCTGCTATGGCCTCTTAATTCAACGAAAACTGCTTTCCACGAAGGAATTGTTTGAGATTTCTGAAGAGATAGTAGTCACTGGGAGCCAAATCTGGTGAATACTGTTGATGTTCAAGCAATTCGTACTTTAATTCTTTGAATTTAGCCATCGTCAAAACACTTTTGTGAGCAGGTGCATTGTCTTGATGAAAAATGATTTTTTTCTTCTTTAAACCAGGTCTTTTCTCACGAATTTTTTCATCCAGCGATCCAAAAGGCTGCAATAATATTCAGAGTTGATTGTTTTACCTTTCTGAAGATAATCAATCAAAAAAATTCCTTTTGCATCCCAAAAACCTGATGCCATAACCTTCTTTGCTGATCGTTGTGACTTCACCTGCTTTGGAGCTGAACAACCACTTCAGTCCACTGTAAACGTTCTTGTTTCAATTTAGGATCATGGTTGTAGATCCAAGTCTCATCCATAGTTATAAAACGACGCAAGAAGTCGGTTTTATTCGGCTTAAAACGCTCCAAATTACGCTGAGAAATTTGTTTTCGATCCAGTTTATGTTGAATTGTTAATGTGTGCGGCACTAACTTTCCAAACAGTTTTTTCATACGTAATTCTTCATGTAAAATATGGAGTACTCGTTCACGCTTAGTCAAACTTGGATCTTCACTAACCATATTATGTACCTGCTCAATGATTTCTGCTGTGGTTGCAGTTTTTGGTCGTCCTTCGCGTGGATCGTCTTTAAGGCTGGTACGACCACGTTTATATTCACCAGCCCAAAATTCAACGGTGCGTTTTGATGGTGAGGACTCCTTATACACTTCTAACAATTGTTCATAAATTTTCTTTGCTTTTAAACCCTTCAAAATAAAGAATCTAATGACTGCACGATATTCAATTTTTTCCATATTAAAAAAAATCAATGACACGTCAACTTCAAATGGCTTGCAAACAAAGAAAGAATTGACAGAATGGCTTGCAACTTTGCATGTGTTCTCAGGACAGTTATACCAACTTAAGAAAAAAAATTTGGACCTAGCAGTGCCATCTCTTGGTGAGCGCAGGAACTTTTCAACCAACCTGTATTTCATTCCACTTAGAATTAAAAGTCAAAATTCTAAATTCTACTTATTACGTTTTATGCATTGGTGTAGGAATAAAGTTTTCTGAATTTTTAACTAAGAATATATAAATAATAACAATTAAAAACTAAAAAATAATTTTTAAAAGGTAAAATTTATTTTTTATTTTTTAAATACTGCCAAAATACTGTTTTGTTAGTTTTTTATAATAATATTAAAAATGACTGCTTGAAACAACTTTTGCGACATACTGTACTTTTCGTTAATTGATTTTTTTTAATAACTGTATTTCTCCAAAGGAAAACAATTGTAATTACAGTTAAAAACCTCCTCAACTAATTACTACGCAAACAATTTCATATTGTAACTAACAAAATTTTTCGGATGTTTGTGTTTACAAAAACGAACAACAAAGAAGTTACCCAGTTTCTTAACATGCAATAAAATGTTAGCAAGCAATTGCCAAACTGATTACAGAAAGACATCAAAATTATGTCAATTTCACAGTATTTCATTTTATTGCTGAGAAATATCATAATTTTTCTTACAAAAACATTTATGAAAAATTATTTTTTTTCCTACAATTAATAATTAATTAATGATTTCCTCTATTTTATTTACTAATAATTGTGCTAATTTTTATTGTTAAATTAAAATGAAAACTAAAAGTGACATTTGATGGAAGACATCATGACAAGAGCCTATTGCATCATGACAAGAGCCTATTGCATGTATAACATTGAAATTAATTATCTTCACTTGAGATGAACTCCGGTTTACAATTGCTTGCAATCGTTTGATATTATGGGTTATTGACTTATGACCGACCGTATTTTACCTCCGTGCAGCGTTGTATATTGCCCCATTGGCATCTATAATTGTCTTTCTAATGAAAAGCTCTTAATGAAAAGCTCACAACACTTACATCATGATTTGAATAAAATTAAAATTGATAGAGAAAAAATTTAAGGTTGACCATTTTTAAGTGTCATCTCTAAAGGCGTAAATTTGTAATTTTTCGCTTTTGATAAAAGCAATAAATTTACTGTAAATTCCTTTAATATTTAAATTCAATAGAATTATAATTTTATTAAAAACAAATTTAATAATAAACTCAAGAATAATAATAGCCCCATGAATAAATAAATTATTAGGTTTAGTATTCTCTATAATATGTAAAAAAAAACTTTTAACTAAATAAAGAAATGCATATTTACCACCATTAAGGTAATGGTGGTAAATATACATTTCTTTATATATCGTCAGCTTATTATTGCTTTGACCCAACGACCATTTTGAAAAAATTTTGTTAGAAATTGATTATATATTAAGAAAATATCATCTTTCTAATTCCGAAACTGGTTTTTAGATATTTTGTATCACAGACTACACAGACAGGTTACTAATGTCATATGTCAGACAAAAATTCTCGAACCGTATGGTTATTTTGACGTTGCAGTGATTTGCAAAATGAGATAGAAAAAATAAACACCATTTCCTTTCTGTGTATCACCACAATTTTGACCTTTCCTTATATTGATTTTCTTGTTGCCATTTTGATTTAAGCAGCTATTTCCTGTCTGTGTAGTCTGTGTATCATACCCAAGAAACATTTTAACAGACCCCAACACGAACGGATTCATGAATCCGGCTTCTACTGTTCGTTTACGGTCCGTAAACACGTATCCGTCAAAGCTTGTACGCAAACCGGAACATTAACGGAATCGTATAATTGATTTTTCGAAAACAATACGTTTTGAGTCCGATTTAGTGTATCCGTTTCTGTACTGTCATATACGGACTTCCCCGATTAGCATCAGTTTTTCTTCCGTTGCTTTTGAATTCATTTTGATGTCAAAAACAAATAATCAAAAAATGTCTGTGATCATTATACGGATCGCACGCTAAAGTTTAGAAAAAAAGATGTATATTTTGAGTAAGCTCTCTTACGTCACACAGCAAAAATAAATTTAAGTGATATCTATTGTCTGACAGTTTATAAAAGATTTTGTTAGAAAATATGAAAATTTGCATTGTATGCTACATCATTTCGTAAACGCCACCAATTCAACCTAATTTAATTAAACCTTAATTAATTGTTTTATTTTTTCATGATTTTTAATGGGCCATAACCGCAGTGATGGAGAGAGATGATAGTTGTGCTGAAGATGAATATAACACATAATATAATTAGATTTGTAAGAGTTTTGTTATTTTATTTTATGTTATATCTTTATAAATAAATATAAAAAAAAACTAAAATTTCTTATTCAAAATTAAAAAAAATTTAAGCATTTACACAAAATGGAACGAATACGGACCGAATACGGATCCGTAAACGGTCCGTCATTGACGGACATTTAACGGACAACTCCGTTTTTCACCCGACTTATCGGCCCATAAACGGTGCCATATTGACGGACTTTCAACGGAAAACTCAGTTTTTCATACGATATATTGGTCCGTAAATGGTCCGTAATTGACTTGTATTTTAACGGATTTTAATTAGGTTCTATGTTTCTTAAAGTCCGTTTCTGGTCCCTATACGGATACAGAAAACGGCAAATAAACGGAGTTGGATTCCGTTTATAATGGACCGGAAACGGCACGTAAACGAAACGTAAACGAAACGTATTGATGGTTGGGTTGATATTCAGTATCAACTTTGATTTAACTACCTGTCAGTTTTACATACGAAAATTATAAAATGTAAATTTTATTTAACGTTTTTCTCGATAACAACTATTTGGTGTATAGGTCAAACCTATAATAAGCTGACGATATGCAGTAGTAGTATAGAACAGAATAATATAATCTTATTCCTTTTGTTATATTTATGAAGTTGTATATAGAAATTAAGATGTTGTCTGAAAAATTAAGTCTGTAGACTACTAAAGCGTAAAGGTTTATTTTTATCATTAAAAGATAACATAAATATATATTTTTGCTCTTTGCAAAAATGGCTTAAATGTATTTTTTGTAACATAAATTTTTAAAGAGATTGTCTAGCATAACCAAATGAAAAGAAGTAATCCTAAATTAGTAACGGCTAAAATGTACATAGATACTTAAACAGAAACTTTGTAAACAGATACTACATATTATGATATTATATACAAAAAATGTATGTATGTATTTTTAAAACTATTTATACTATGTATACATTAACAATTAACACACATTTAGTAACATACTCTATATATATTATACATTAGTTAATATTTAGTCTAAATTAGTAGTAATAGTAAGAATTAATGAGATTTATTTTACAACGTTTATAAAATTCCCACCACTTTGGATACATATGTGTAGGTATATAGAAAAAGCAGATTTGTGCTAACAACAGCATTTAAAGCCAATCGAAAGATTTGATTGTGGTAATCAAATTAGATAACAGAACTTTGTTTGCCGCAACAAACAATTCGGTTGTATTAACCAAAGTATTCGATTGGCAACAAATTCTGTTGCCAGCACAAATTTATTTTTTACAATAAATATAAATTTTTTTTTTAATATAACAACAAAGAAAATACGTGTTTAGGGAGTGGGATTGAATAACTAAGTTTTAGAAATGCTACTGAAACCAAATATTTTTGTTTAAAAGCCATGAAACTATTTTTTATATATATAACAAAACTTAGAGCCAATTTTTGCGATGAAATTGATTGCATGCTTTTTCTCAATTCCCTTTTTAAAATTGCTTCCAAAGTTATGTCTATTTATAGGGTGATTTTTATTTTTTTTATTCAAAAACCAATTGTGAATGAAGCAACAAAAGAAGAATACATATGTGTGCGAAAGAGAAATAATACAAAAATGTACGAAAACAGTACTTTTTTTGTTACCCCACTTATATTAGAAACACCCTATGCACCGCGGCCAAAAGAAGTTGATCTTTTGTGCAGCCTAATTTTTGCTCTAAATATTGAGACTTCCAATGAAGCCGATCACCCTTCCAGTCACATATTTCCAAATTTCCAAGGGGGATAGTGTATATTCACCAAGGAATTGTAGTCTCCTGCCGTAAAGCCTAGGACACATGCAGAGTATATGCTTCGCTATTTCAGCGTCCAATTCACAGAATCTACAAGTATCCGAATCAGACAGACCTCTAATCCTCAAATTTTATCTGAGATTACAGTGCTTAGTGAAAAATCCTGTTAAGGCCCTTAAGCCCTTCCTGTTCAGAGAAAGAAGTATCCATTGGCGCTGGCCAATGGCAGTATTCCTGCGCTCAATGGTCTTGGACTCCTTCCAAGTCCAAAGTTTTTCTCTAATATACCCCACAGAAAGATTCAGGGTCGTTGCCCGCATCTCCCTCGTGTCTAGAAACCGATTTTACGATTATTTTTGTTGAAGTCACCAAGTCTATTGAGAGATTCAATACAGTCTAAGACAATCCTAGTCGACGCGTAATAGGACAACAATGCCCTGAGTGTCGCTTGACTGTCTGAAAGAATATAAATAAGTGCCCCCCTTGTAGCCCTTCTAAGACACTCAGATGCACATACAAAGATGGCGAAGATTTCCGCCTGGAATATGGACGGGTACTTGCCCATAAGTGGGGCACGTTGAAAATTGAGTCCATAGACGCCCGCACCCGTATTTCCATTGATCTCTTTCGAGCCGTTAGTGAATCAAACCTGTGATTCCTGTTCAAGTTCTCAAAATTTGCTGGTCCAAATGCGCCTCTCGAAGATGATCACATCATAATTCTTGATAAAAATCTGCTTTGCTAACATCTGATCCGGTGGATCGTCAAGGAAAAATACCGCTATCCTCATGTGGCCCCGCAGGTCATCTCCTTGATATTACCAAACTCTCGGTGACGCAGAACACCCCTATAGGCGTCTTTCTTTATCGAGATATGTAGTGGTGGTATATTAAACATGGCACCAATAGCGCTAGTCAGACACGTCCTTATCGCACCAGTTATGCTCACACAGGTAAAGCGATAGATCCTGTTAAGCGCCCCCTTCGCCTGTGTTTAGTTCACCTTGGGCCACCATGCCAGAGCAGCATAAGTAACTATATTTTTCACAATAATATCAAAATTTTTCAATACAATTTGACAATTAAAACACGTCCAATGTTTCAGTTGCGACATAGCATCTATTTTATTTTCACCAGCCTCATTCCATGCTTCCATTAGGTACACAATCAGTACCCTTAATTTTTGGTCGCGGTTTTTTTGAATAGGTTTTCTTTTGGGATTTTCTCTTCGGAGATAGTTCGTAAATTACCGAGAGAACCGTAAGCAGAAATAATTTTTCTCCCAAAATATATACTCTTTAATTTTCAAGACATTTTTTTCTTATTTTCTCATTTTTTGTTTCTCATTCTCTCACTAGTGTTGCCACATAGCGAGTAGGTACGTAAACATAACAAATGAAGTTGCCGCCAGCAGCAAAACTTGATTTTTCCATATATTTGAAGAAAAAAAGAAAGAAATTATGTCGATCCAATATATAATTTCAAAAAATGTTTAGATTATATTGGCATGTAATTAATTATAAAATTGAATTGAAGAATAAAAAAATGTTTTTAATCAAATTTTTCATGTAAAATCATTAAAATTTAAGCTTCAAATTGACCATGTAATTTTAACTCGCTTTATGAATGTAATTTTAAAATGAATGTTTAAAATTTTTTTAAATAGCCGTTGCTTAAATATTGTCCGTTAAATGCAGGTGTCTGTTAATAGGAGTGGTCGTTATTGGTAGATTTGCCTGAATTTATTAATTTTTTTAACATATTCGGGAGATTTTTCTGTGTTATATTTTAATAATTTTTCCCCCACAAACTTTGCAATTTTTGATAACCAAGCTCTGGCATCATTGGTGTACAGCTATACTTAAAGTTACCTATCGACATGTATCTTAGTAAAGGGTTTTTTAATAGGTACTTGATAACTTTGAATGTAATTTGTGAACGCACTATTTCACTAATCATATAACTGTTACTTTCCTTTTTTCAGTAAACTCAACTACCGAAATTCGGAGTCGGTGATCGCAACTTGTTCTTGCCCTAGTAGGCAAACAATAACACGTTTGGTGCAAAAATTTGAGTCTACATATTCATTGTGTGATGATGCCGTGCCAGTGAGACAACGGGTTGGTCGAAGTGACGAAAATATCGCTGCCGTTCAGGCGTCTGTAGCAAACGATCCAAAGCAGTCGATTCCACGGCGTTCTCAAGAACTGGGCATCGCCAATACCACTTTATGGCGAATTTTGCGTTAGATCTTGGTTTACACCCATACAAGATCAAGCTGACTCAAGAATTGAAGCCGATGGACCATTTAATGCGACGTACGTTCTCCGATTGGGTTCTGGAGAAGCTAATTTTTGGCTCAATGGGTTCGTCAATAAGCAAAATATGCATTAGTGGTTTAGTAAAAATCCACATGTGCTTCATAAATCACCACTTCATCCAAAAAAAATGACTGTTTGGTGCGGTTTGTATGCCGGCAGCTTCATTGGGTCGACAATAACGATCGTCACGTTACTGTGAATGGCGATAGTTATCGCGCAATGGATACGGATTATTTTTGGCCCGAATTGGAAAACATGGACTTGGACGACATGTGGTTTCAACAGTACGGTGCCACAAGCCACACAGCACACGTTACAATCGATTTATTGAAGAGTAAGTTTGGTGAGCGTGTTATCTAAAGAAATGGAGCAGTCAGTTGGCCGCCTCGTTCGTGCGATTTAACGCCTCAAGACTTTTTTCTTTGAGGCTACACTCAGAATATTATGTAGTTAACTGTTTATAATTTAATAAAAAAGTTTTCCGTTCCATTTAAAAATAAAGGAAGATACATTTATTTTTCAAAGAAACATCTATATTAACTTTTTTATACATTTATTCGAAATAATTTACTATCATTTACCGATTTTTTTCAGTTTCATTTATTTTTTTCATTTGTTTGAAATTTAATAAAAATTTACCCACAAAACGGAATCTTGTGGTTTATTTGTGTCCGTAACAGTTATTACAAATTAAAATTTTGTTTGCTGTCTGTTTCAAAAAAAATATTCAAAAAATTTCAATTTGTTTTTTTATTTAAATTGGTTGTATATATACAAAATTTTTCAATACAATTTACAAAAACTTCATCACACATACATATACAAATACATTCACACAAAAAGTGTTTATAGCTTCATATGCATACATACATTTTGTATTGTACGAGTATATTAAAAAAAAAAACAAAAAATACAAAAACGGAAATAATTTCAAATAAATGAAAAAAAACATTTATTTTTTAAGGATTGGTGGGTAAAATTTTGACATTTATTTTAACTGATTATATCAGTTGTTTCTTACGGATGTGTCAGTTGATTAATCAACATTTGAAAATAAATAACAAATGGCATTTAATTTAAATGAAAATTAAGTAGACCGGTTTTTAAATGAAATATCATTTCTCTTAAATGATATTTTCAGTTATTTTAACTTACAAATTTTTTTAAGTGTACGTCAAATCATTGGTCTATGCCAACAAGCCGACGACGTTAGAAGAACTCAGAGCCAACATTGAACGCGAAATAGCAGCCGTTACGGCCGAAGTGTGTGACCGAGTCATCGAAAATTGGGTCCAACGAATCAACCGCTGCCGACGTGCCCACGGTGGCCATATGAACGAAGTCGAGTCCCATTTAAGTCAAATTTGTTTAGGAATGACATAAGAAAATATTAATAGCTTGCCGCACAAACACAGCAAATGTTTATATTTATAGAAAACTGAACATTATTTTACAAAACGGATCAAATAAAATTTGACACACAATAGCTAGCTAATCCAGACATGAAATACTTTTACTAAATATAAGTGAAATCGGACCAGCCGAAATAGATTTATATCTGTATAATTACAATATAATAAATATCTCACTAATATTTAGTTATGAAATGTTTTTATTGGATACCAAAATATGTTACTCTTTCCTGATAACATATTTGTGTCAACCACTATATAATTATTTTGTCCAAATGTGTGTGTGTGTGTCTAATAAAACTCCTAGAACTATGCAAACATTTTTTTTTTGTTTATTTGGTAACCACAATTTGTGGTTAAGTTTTTTTTTGTATTTGTTTTAACTTTTAGTTTAAGTTTTCATGGCCAAATTTATAAAATATTTCTCTTTAGTTTTGGTTTTTATATTTATTTAATATTTTTTTTGTCTTTTGTCCTGGTTTATCTTTTTTTTTTTTGTTGTATTTGTAGTTGCTACTCTACTATGCTGAAGGCATTTTGTAATCTGTGGGATTGTCGTAGGATGAATATTCCTAAATACATATTATTTTGTATTAATGTTTTATTATTATTTTTTTTTTTTTTGGTTTATCAGCTTTTTTTTTTTGGTATATTAACTATTTTTATGTTGTTGTTATTCAGTATTCAGTATTTACTAATGAAACATATTCTCATTTATCTTATTATTATATTAGTTTATACAAATATTTATTATTATTATTATTATATTCTATTTATGAAATCTTATTAATTTCTACTGGGATTTTTATTTATATTTTATTGTTTTTCTTTCAGAGCTCTTTGGTTATTGTTTACACTAAACATATCAGTTAGATGTGAGTATATAGTATTAAGGGCCGGTATTATAGTGAAGAGTTAAGTGAAATATTTTTTTCAAGATTTTCAAAAGGTTTACTTATGAATGTGTTAATCATTTTAAGAATATTAAGCTTAAGTCTTCACTATAAAGCTGACCCTAAGTATTAGTAAATTGTTAAGAATTATTTATATGATAGTTTTATCTTTATTAATATAACAGAAGTTGTAAAGAATTTATTCTTTTAATTAAATTTTATAAAAAATTGTATGTATTGTTGATCTGTTATTTTGGTAAATTAATGGTATTAATAAGATTTCAGATCATATAATCATCCTATTAATACCATTAATTTTATAAAAATAATAACACTGTGCTCAAATTGTAGACTGTTTTCTATAAAGTCGGGCACCTAGCAGGTATATGCAATTTTAGTAGTCTAAATCCAGTGGTGCTAGCCGGTTTCCTAGTGATTTTTGTAATTATTCGACCTTTTACGGAACTTAAATCGTCAGATTTGACATATTTTCTATAAATTTGTATTAAAGTTATAACTGGACTAACAGATATTTCAATTAAATTTTAAGAAAAAAAAGGAAAACCACACTCAAAATATTTTTACAATAACTGACTGTAGTTTATTCAAATAGTTATCCGTACATTTTTTTTAAATGATTAAATAGTTAATATACAAAAAAATATATTTTTCAACCTGATTTTATATTTCTTTAAAATATAAATTACATATAAATACGGATTTTCTACTACAGTTACAGTTATATTTTCATTTAAAATTATGTGTTAAAAAACTGGTTTTTATTCCTTATTAGTTAACTGTCTGATAGTTAAAATCAAAAACAAAAACAACTGAATAGTCGTTTATTTTTGCAGACTCAGTAACTAATTTAAATGACAATTAAAAAACGAAATAAGTGAAATATCATTTATTTTTACGGTATTTGTAGTTAATTTCTTAATAGTTAAAAAACGAAATAAAGAAAAAATCATTACATTTTATGGATTTTGTATCGTAATTAATTACTTGACAGTATAAAGAAATAAACAAATGAAATATTAGTTGTTTTTACGGATTTGTGTTTAGTTTATTAACAGTTAAAATAAAAGAAAAATCATTTATTACTTACGGTTACAGTTAGTTAATTAATTAGCATTTAAATATAAAAGAAAAATTCTTTGGATTTAAATGAAAAGTTAGTAAATCGGTTTTTAAATGATTTTTCATTTATTTTAAACAACATTTTCAGTTAATTTTAACTAAAAGCTATTTTGAGTCCAAACATAATAATTTAATAAACCAAATAAAAGAAAATTTCTTCATCTTTAAGAAAAAATCAGATATCTTCATAAAATTATTTTTCAACATTTTTTATGTTTTGGATAAAAATTTATTAAAATTAACTTTTTTGAACTAAAGCCTCATGGATTTTGATAAACTTGTCATAAAAGTCAGTACTTACTTACGTCCGCGCATATTACAAAAAAAAATCAGATTTTGTAAAAAAAAAAATAAATTCTTTTAAAACTCTGTTATTTAATAATATTTTTTTTTTATGAGGATTACAATGTTATTGTTGTTATTTAATACACAATTACAAACACCTGAATATAACTGAAATTGTATTTACTTACATACAACAACACTAGGACACACACATTACATCCATACATACATACTTGTACACACAAAATTACCCAAGGTTAAGTTGTGTAAGGTATGCTATCAGTTTCTGTACTAGTTTACCATCATTAGTTTGGGTATAATGTGTGCAATTGATTTGATGATGTTGAGGTGGCATACTGACGGGCACGTATAATATTCATATGTATCTCTGAGGAAGCGGTAGAATTAACAAATGGTGGCATTTCGCCGCCAGCACTTACACGACAATTTATAAATTTATATGGACAGCAAGACTGTAAATGTAAGTAGAAAATCTATATTATTATAAAAATACAAATAAAAATGCTTGATAAAAATCACAAAAGCAAAAAAAAAAAAAAAAAAAACACACACACACACACACATACAGGAAAAAGAAGACAAGAAAAAATGAACCGACATTATTTCTTTAAGCACTTGGGTGAAGTGAACCTTCAATGAAAATTGTTTTTATAACCAAAAACTATTTCTATTGAAAACAACGCATCATTTCACCCAAAGTGTTTTAAAAAATAAAGCTTGAAATCAAATATTGATTGTGTAAAATTAAGTTTATAAAATAAATAAAGAAGACAATAGATGATTTTATATTTTAGTATTATTTATATTGTTTTCATTTTATATTGTACAACAACTTTACAGACACAACAACTATACTAGTACACTCACAAAAGTTTGACAGTTACTACTTGACAATTGTTTGTTTACTACATAGTCGTTTTTGTTTTAAATTATAACTACAGTTTTTTTCTATGGAAAAATATAATATACAGTTATTAAGAATAAAAAACAACTAACTAAAAGTGGGTTAAAAGGGGGAAAGTTTCGCAACTGGAGCAAAAATATCACCGCCGATTTTTATTTTATCTAATACAAAGGCCGCTAAAAAGTGGGCTTCCCATTTTACAGCAAAAAAAAAATTAATTAGAATATAGAAAAATTAACTTATTTGGAGGAAAAATTTAAATCAATATGTCGCCAGACACTTTTTTACCAAAATTAAATAAAAATTTTCCTTGAAACTAAGAAACAAATTTTACTTAAAGTTTGATCAAAATTTCTGAATTATATAAAAATTTAACTATTAACAACTAAGTGACACACGGCATCTATGGCTAAGAAACATTGGGGGTCCTTTGTCTTCTTAATTTATGAAAATTGTTGCAGTTGAACAGTTACATTTCTTGTTATTATTGGAAGATGGAAAAAGCTCATAAGTTTATTTTATGGCATTTTTTGCTTAAACTTTATTTTTTACTTGTTTTATTATTAAGTGAAAAAATAGTTTTAATGCCTTCGATAAATATAAAGTTTTAACAGGCGCAACGTCAATTATAGGAAAGTGATATATTTGTAATGTAGTCAGCAAATAAAATTATTACATAAAAATGCAAACTCGAAATTTATTGCCTTTTGCTTAAAATTTTAAAAAATATTTTAAGCTACTTAACGTTCAATATTTAAGACTGTTAAGATTAGAGATAAGCACGTGGGCGATTATTGGCTCACGCACACGTACGATGACGAACCACAACTACAATCACGCACGATAATTTTTTTAATGGATACTTTAAGTTTTTCCAGAAATAATTTTTTTTTTCTTTAAAATAAGGAAAGTAAGGAACTAGTTTGTTTTTAGTTTATTGTTTTTGTTTTTTTTTTTTTTTGGAAAAATATATTGAATATAAGCCATGTTTTCCACAAAAACTAAATTTTTCCTCGATTTAAAAAAATTACACCACTTTTTTTATTTTTAATTTATCTAAAGAAATTTTAAGTAAAAACTCCTATACCTAAGTTTATTATTTCACAAAAATTAGAATACTTTTACTTAAACAAAAATAATATTTTAATAAAATTTTTAAAATTTATCTGAACTAAGTTGCATGACAATTTTTCCTGGAAATAGTTCATCAGTTTCTAAAAACAAATATATTTTTATTAGTACGTAAGAAACAAATGCATTACTGTTTGTTTTTAAATGCCTGAACTAAATTTTAGATAATAATTCTTAAAAGTCAGAAAGTTGTAGAATTAAAAACTGAATTTAAAATGCCTTTCTAAAATTTAGTTATTTTTACTACTCGGGAAAAAAATGAACACACATTAAGTTTAAGTACTTTCTGCTTTTAAGTTAGACACATTTTTTGAACTAAATGGGAGTAAATTATGTTCTAAAAATTTTTTTTTCTTAAACTTTTAATATATTTTAAAATAAAAATTTTTTAAAACTAAAATGTTTTCCCTTGTTTTTTTTTTCTAAAATCAGGATATATTAATTAGAAAAGATATAAACTATTTCTGAGTATATTAACTATTTTGGTTTTACGCAAATATATAGGTAGAAATTTTTGTTCATTTTAAGAAAATTTTTCTAGGTTTTAATAAAATTTTACTTAAATTAAGATAAATTTTTAATTAATTTTGGATTAGTTTTTACTTTATGTTTGTTTTTGAGTGTAGTTCCAGCAATACGGCCCACCCCATAGAAAAATCCGAAAATACTGGCTGTGCGCATGTCTGCGTCTGAGGAGAAACCTACATATGAAATTTATATTTCCTAGTTCCAGCGGTTTAGGCAGGCTGTAAAGAGGGAGAGTTTTCTTTTTTTTCCTAAAAATCCAGCTATAGCTAATGTTTAGGTCAGAGGAGGAACCTTCATACCGAATTTGACCCTCCTAGCTCCAATAGTTTTAGCAGGCCGCCTATTTTTGCCCTCCACGAAGGTTTATCCAAAAATTCCGTCTTGACTGATGTCAGGAAGAACCTTTAAAGCAAATTTAAATTTCCTAGCACCAACGATTTTGCCAGGCCGTTCAGGGGTGGGAATTTCCCCTTTTTTGCCCCTCCCTGTCAGATTTTTAAAAAAATCCCATCTTAGCTGATTTAAATTTAAATTTCCTAGCACCAGCGATTTTGCCAGGCCGTTCAGGGGTGGGAGGAGAAACCTTTATACCAAATTTAAACTTCCTTCCTCCAGCAGTTTGGGCAGGCCGTTAAGGCGGAGACTTTTCGCCCCTTTGAACCCCCCTTTTTACTACGTCCCTGTCCAAAATTCTAGAAAATTCCTTATAAGTGAGTTAGCACATATTCGAAGGATAAAAAATTTCAGATTTCTAGCCAAAGAGCCTTGAGCAGACTGTCAAAGAGGACTTTTTCTCCCAATAACATGTGCCTCATTTGAGAATTTCGAACCTGTCATGTAAGTTAGAGTTCACTTAAAGCGAGAATCTTTGATGTCCCATGTTGTTTCACCATAAGCATATTCTTGACAACTTGTAGCTTAACTGTCCATGGAGGCAAAGTTACACACCTCCATAGGGGTCTTGCAGGCAATTGATAATGACGACTATAAACCCGCTTGCTCATCCATAGCAGCCAACACTGAATTACTTACGTTCTATACCGTAAATTCTATATTATTGTTAGTTTTCAGAATTAATCTTCGAAAATTCATGCATCCTACTGTGCAATGATTGCTTTATTGTTGATTTTTATCAGCATGCGTTGAAGTTAAACAATTTCTGTTTTTAAAATTGATTTGATTTTTTATAATAAAATCATTTTTAAAACAATGTAATAAATTTTGTTTTTTTCTGTTTTTTTTATTTAAGAGCTACATACTCAAACATATACACACACATAACTACTACACTAACACTACTGATATGTCACAGTGGGACAGACTGAAAATAATTTGGAGATAATTCAGCAATTTTCGACTGGCTGGTCTCTTTGCCGTAAATTTTCACACAGCCACAGTCAAAGTAATTTAGAGCTTAAGTTTTTACCACACAACTAATACGGGCTTACCAGAAGCTTTGCCATTTGGGAACATCGGGTATGCAAGACATTTAAAATCTATATAAGAACCGATTTTGAAAACCGTAACATTTTTACAAATCTACTGTCATATAAATAGTGAATAAAAGGGTGTCATTAATATTAAAATTAAAAATATATCTGAATATTAAAGGATTTCCTCTTAATTCAACACATTTAATTAAAATGTTAATTAATCATCACATAACAAATTTCAATTTCAATTCGGATAAAATTTTCGAATATCCGCCAGTAAAATTTTTGGTATTTTTTTGTGAAAAACTATTTCAAATTTTTATTTATGAATAAAAAATTTGTTAAGGTGTATACTAATTTGCTAAGGTGTATACTGCTTTTAATTTATAGACTTTCAAAAAAATTGATATGTGATGAAAGTAAATTCCCAAAGAAACAGTAAAAAATTTCCAAAAATGTGAAATTTCAAAACTTTTTTCTGTCTTGTTCACACATAAAGCAGAGATGCAACAGGGATATTTTAGAGATTCCTGGAAGTATCTGTTTCAGTTTTTTGTTTTAAATTTATAGCTTTTCACTCAAAGGAAAAAGTTGGTAAAAATTGAAATTTAAGTAAAAAATTGTCGAATTCGAATAGGCACGGGAAAAGTTGCATAGGTAAGTGGGGAAAGCATTTTTCATTACACTCTATTCAAATGAAGTATCATTTTATGAGGATATAAATTCAATATGCGTTCTTAAAGAAACTTCTAATATACACGAAACGTGGTTTGGTATCTTTTTACCCAAAAACTGGGAAAAATATATATATTTTTTCAATTTTCAATTTTGAAAGCACGCAATTTTAAGCCTGGAAATGATATTGAATTAAAAAATTTGTTGTTTGCATGAATAGATTGTTACCGATAAAAGTGACAAGAGGTGGGTTAATAAGTCAACATAGTCTCCTTTGAGCTTTATACACTTGGTCCAATGTTTCTCCAATTTTTTATCCCTTCCAAAAAATAATATTTGTAGAGTTCAAAATAGGCATTTATTTATGAGATTATTTTTATTGTTGAAGTCAAATCTCTAACCGCCAAGCCTTTTCTTTAGGTTTGAAAACAAGAAATAGTTACTCGGGGCAATTCATCGATTTTTCCCATGGAAACTGATATTCTCAATCCTTAAATCAAGCGGTAGTCTGCTATCACTTGCTGTCAAACACAAACTAAATGACGCAGCTTGTTTAAATTTTGACACAACAGTCAACTGATATATGCCTGTTGACAGGAGCAGTGTTGCTCTTTCAGTTAAGAGGCGGAAAAGTCTCGGACTTATTGATTCACTTTCGTTACTTCCAATAAAATCAGTCGTGCTTTGGTTGCATCACTGGACTAGATAATTGAAAAACTGTAACTTTTAAAGGCAACAAAAGTTTTACTGTTATCAAAAGCCGTTCATAAATAAAAAATATTTTGAGCTTCCAAATTTGTTAAATGTCCAAGGAACTCTAATTTGTGGCGTGTGGTGTGTGGTAAAAACTTAAGCTCGAAAATTTTTTTAGCTGCGGCTGTGTAAGATTTCATGGCAATCTGATCTGCTGTGAGAAATTCGTGAATTATTTACAAAATATTTTGATTCTATCCCACTGTGTAATGTGTTTTGTATAAATATTGTACATACGAGGGTCGTACGAAATGTTCTTAGTTTGACACAGAGAGGGCGGTATAAAGAGCAAAAAAATAAGTGTAAACTGGAAACTTCCATTTGTCATATGAATATATCCCATGTAAAATCGTAATATATATAAACATACATTATCATATATGGGCTTGTATATACATGGTTCATATGCATGGTTTAATATATGACAATATATGTTCTCATATATGATTGTAAAACTTTGGATCTGAAATTAGAGGGTCATATAAAGGGTGTCCCAAGAAGAACGCAATTTTTAAATCTGGCAACATTCGAAGTGTCATTGTTTGACATTTGAACAATTGTTATTGTTTGCTAGTAGAAGGTACGAGGTTAGTAAAAATGGAGCGCTACACGAATGAACAACGCATTCTCATTATGAAATTGTTTTACCAAAATGGTGAAAGTTTTGCGGCTACAGTTCGCAAATTGCGATCAATTTGGGGTCACAATAATGCTCCAAAAGAGCCAACTGTAAAGAGATTAATGGATAAATTTGCCGAAACCGAAAATGTCGCAGCTGTACGTGATGATGTCGCTCAAACTCCATCCACCTCAATTCGACACCAAGCTCAGCAAATTGGTGTCTCCAAATCCACTTTGCAGCGAATTTTGACGAAAGATTTGCATCTTCATGCATACAAAGTTCAATTGACTCAGGAACTGAAGCCAGCTGACCATGGACAGCGTTAATTGGGTATTGGAGAGACAACATGAAAATGCTGATTTTGCCGATAAAATCATCTTCAGTGACGAGGCCCATTTTCATCTTGATGGCTTCGTCAATAGGCAGAATTGTCGCATTTGGGGTGAGGAAAATCCTCGAGTGATTCACGAGAAGCAAATGCATCCTCAACGTGTCACTGTGTGGTGTGGTTTTTGGGCTGGAGGAATCATTGGACCTTTTTTTTATAAAAATGAGGCAGGTCAAGCGCAAACAGTCAATGGTGTTCGGTATCGTGAAATGATAACCAGTTTATTCTTGCCTAGAATTGAAGAAATGAATGTGGAGGGTATGTGGTTCCAACAAGACGGCGCCACATGTCATACAGCCAGAGAAACAATTCAATTGCTGCATCAGTCATTTCGCGTTTTGGAGATCAGAATTGGCCGCCTAGATCGTGCGATTTAACACCATTAGATTTTTTTCTTTGGGGTTTTTTGAAGTCGATGGTTTACGCGAATAAGCCGACGACGACTCAAGCCTTAAAAGAGGAAATTGGACGCTGCATTAATGAAATACCGCAGCATTCATGCAAAACGGTCATTGAAAATTTCATTAAAAGATCGCGTGCATGCCAGCAAAGCCGCGGCGGCCATCTGCACGATATATTGTTCCATACATAACCTCATTCTGTCTACTTTACGATATAATAAAGTTTCACGATTTTTTTTTAAATATCTGTGTTTTATTTAAAATTTAAAAATTGCGTTCTTCTTGGGACACCCTTTATAAATAATATATGAATATATATGATCATATATATTCATATACGGCCATATACCCTCTTATTTTGGATCCGAAGATATATGACCATATACGAGATCATGTATGGTCATATATTTAAACATGCATAGACGTATATGACCATGTACGTCCATGTATGATTATATACTAGCCCAAGTATGTTCAAATATATATTTCTATTTTTAAACGGGATGTTTAAATTTCAATCTGGTAACTCATTTGTATAGCAACAGCTGTTTAGTGATTTTTTTATATTCAAAAAATTTGAGTTTCGTAGTTTCAATAAATATTTACATAAGAAAGTTTTATCGGCACAAGAAGTTCATAGTGATGCGGTGAAAGTGCTCCTTCATATGCAACAGTAAAAAATTAAGTTGCTGAATTTAAACATGGTCGTACAAGCATTGAAAAATGGCCAACAGAGTGGACGGCCAAAAACTGCAACCACTGCAGGAATCATAGCTAAAGTACATGATATGGTATTAGACGATCAAGAAGAGCGTGAAATATGTAATGTCATATGCACCTCAAATGATCGAGTACATTTAATTTTGCATCAAGAATTACAGCTGATAATAAACGCATTCAAATGAAAATTCTCAAGCTTGTTGGGATCGATTTAATCAAAATAAAATGGATTTTAAGCATTGTTTCATAACTGTTGATGGAACATGGATCCACCGCTACACACTAGAGACAAAAGATCAATCAAAACAATAGACTGAAGCAGGCGGAAATGCACCCGAGAAGGGAAAAACAATTCAATCAGCTAGTAAGGTTATAGCAACGGTTTTGTGGGATTAAAAAAATATTTTATTGATCGACTATAAGGATAAAAAAATAAATTTAGAATATTCAATTAAAATTTGAGGAAAACGACCTGGTTTGCAGCACAAAAAGTCATTTTTCATTAAGACAACGCATCAGCAAAATTCAACGATTTAAAGCTGAATTTTGCTGATTCAGATCCTTGTGACTTCTATTTGTTACTAAATCTAAAAAATTCCTTGCTGGCAAGCATTTTACCGCTAATGAGAACTAACTGCAGCTGTAAACAATTATTTGGCACAGCTTCAGGAAAATAATTTTAATCAAGGGATAGAATTTCTAGAAAAGCATTGGGCTAAGTCTACAAAAGTATCAGGATATTATACTGAAAAATAAAAATAATTTTAAAAATCTTACTCTTGTTTTTCATTGCTAGGCTAAGAACATTTCGGAAGACCCTCGTATATATATATATTTATTTTTTTGCTAAAAAAGTTTAAAGGTGTTTATCATGATCATGAAAATGAATAAGTGAATGAATAAATAAATGTTTTATAAAATATTTTGTAAGTATGTACGTTCAAGTGGATATTAATACAATACTATATGAATTGAAATTTAGGGTGTTTTTTTTAAACTAAACATAAAGATATGCAACTGTTTTTTTATATATATATATTTTGATAGTTGGTTGTATGGATGGATGGATGTTAAAATGTTTGGAAGGGTGTTTAACACACGTCACAATGTTTCTACTTTTGTTTACATTGAATACTCAAGACAACAAATTTAAATTTGCATACCAATAGTATTGCTTTTTATTTGTTTTTTTTTTTATAACAATTTATATTTGTTCTATTAATAATATTGTTTTTCGTTTTTATTTTAGTTGTTATTTTTTTTTTCAATTTTTAACAAGTGGTTGGTGTTAGACACCTTATTAGATATGAAAACGCCATCTACGTAAATGATATGAAAAGATTTGGAAAAACAGTTTGATATATTTAGTCAATCAAGATAAAGTGAAAATGTATGTTAAAGATTAGTTTTGTTAAAGTTAGAAAAGAAAATAATGAATTTATATAAAAAAATAATCAAGATTAGAGATAGATTTGTTTGCTTAGTAAATCTATGAGAACAAAGTTTAAATTAATAAAATAAGGTTTGAGTTTAATGTTGTTTTAAATTTAGTATATAAATTTTAAACGTAATTTTTGATTATGGTAACATGGTTGTTGACTTAATATAAATATTTTTTTTATACTATTGTATATTGAAAATGTTGGGTTGCGTATGAGTGTTATTAAATTTTATAAAATAACACTCATACGCCTCCGGCATTCGCATGAAGACATACATATAAAACAAAATGTTTGTTCTCAATTTTCAATATTTATTTTCTATGAAAATTAATATTTCATTTAAATTTCTTGGTAATGTTTAACAGATATTTAACATATTTGTAAATACCCAAAAGACAACTTCCATTAAAGTCTTAACATTGTAAAATTCCATGGCAACATTAAACTCAATAAAATTACTTTTTTTTATTCTTTATATACAATTTTCTTTTCAATATAAAAAAAAAAAAAACTTATTAACAGAAGCTTTAAAAAAAGAGCATCAGCAAAAAATGTCACAATATTTGCATGTATATAAATAATTTTCCTTGAACTTACCTTTAAAGTTTTCTTAAATGCGGCACGAAAATCTCTATTGAAATACGCATAAATGATGGGATTCAAGGCTGAATTAAAATATCCAATCCAAAATAAAATGCCCACTACTATGCGTGGTGTAGTACAACTATCACACAGTGTAGATGTTATATACCTGGGAAACGGATATAAACAAAATGAAAGTATGGGAATATACGCACAATAAGACACACAAAAATGGTGGAAAAGTATTAATAAAAGAAAAAGAAGAAAAAAAATGTGAAATTATTATCATCATAAATAAATACTGATAAATGGTAGCTACTGACTATAAAAGAAGTCAAAAAAAAAAAATATGAAAATAAATTAATATTTGCATGAATATGAATGCTTAAACAGTAAAAGCTTTATATGACAGACTAGCCACTACGAAATAGCCCTCCAATGATATAACAACCATAACAATAAATGAAATAAAGCCCTAAAATTAAATAATGCCAACATATATGAATTAGTTCACAAAAGAGAAAGTGAAACAACTTCCATAATTATTTCATAATGAATTTACTCCGAAAGGAGGCAATGAAATTATCTCCAATGCCATAATATCTAAAAATGAAATAAGTCCCAAAAAGTTGAAAAGTTCCTGCGCTCGAAATGAAAGAATACTGTTTTTGTTACGAAATATATTTTTTTATTCAATATAATATCCTAGAAGCTCAATACACTTGTTCCAATGATCTTCCAATAATTTTATCCCATCCTTATAATGGTTTTCCAGAAGCTTTGCAAAATAACTGTCTACAGCTGCTATGGCCTCTTCATTCGACCAAAAATGCTTTCCACGAAGGAATTGTTTGAGATTTCTAAAGAGATAGTAGTCACTGGGAGCCAAATCTGGTGAATACGGTGGATGTTCAAGCAATTCGTTCTTTAATTCTTTGAATTTAGCCATCGTCAAAACACTTTTGTGAGCAGGTGCATTGTCTTGATGAAAAATGATTTTTTCTTCTTTAAACCAGGTCTTTTCTCACGAATTTTTTCATCCAGCTGATCCAAAAGGCTGCAATAATATTCAGAGTTCATTGTTTTACCTTTCTGAAGATAATCAATCAACAAAATTCCTTTTTAATCCCAAAAAACTGATGCAATAACCTTCTTTGCTGATCGTTGTGACTTCACCTGCTTTGGAGCTGAACAACCAGCTTGTGTCCACTGTAAACGTTCTTGTTTCAATTTAGGATCATGGTGGTAGATCCAAGTCTCATCCATAGTTATAAAAAAACGCTCCAAATTATGCTACAAAATTTGTTTTCGATCCAGTTTTTGTTGAATTGTTAATGTGTGCGGCACTAACTTTCCAAACAGTTTTTTCATACGTAATTCTTTATGTAAAATATGGAGTACTCGTTCGTCTGAGATGTCTATGGTATTAGCAATTCACGCTTAGTCAAACTTGGATCTTCACTAACCATATTATGTACCTGCTGAATGATTTCTGCTGTGGTTGCAGTTTTTGGTCGTCCTTCGCGTGGATCGTCTTCAAGGCTGGTACGACCACGTTTAAACTCACCAGCCCAAAATTCAACGGTGCGTCTTGAAGGTGAGGACTCCTTATACACTTCTAACAATTGTCCATAAATTTCCTTTGCTCTTAAACCCTTCAAAACAAAGAATCTAATGACTGCACGATATTCAATTTTTTCCAATATAAAAAAAATCAATGACACGTCAACTTAAAATGGCTTGTAAACAAAGAAAGAATTGACAGAATGACCCGCAACTTTGCATGTGTTCTCAGGACAGTTATACCAACTTGAGAAAAAAAAGTTTGGAGCTAGCCACCTCTTGGTATGGGATGATATTAAATCTACAGTATTTTTGTTATTATACAGGATATAATTATATGCGTAACGTCCCAAATTACTACTTATAAAAGTTTAAAGTTTATTCTACAATTAGTGTAAATTTAAGTTGCATGCTGTGTAGACGCACTGAAGTTTTACTCAATGTAAATACAACATGGACATATAAAAACTAGTTTCTGTGTGTTTTACAGCACATACTACTAGTTATTAACACTAAATTTATTTGTTTTACTTCTTAGTCGCATGCAATTCTCGTTTAGTTGATGTAATTTGTTTAAAAAGTAGACAAGGTTTGTAGTCATTCGGGTTGGTTAACTTGAGCTGCCATAACTCATGACTGGACCACTGTATTCAGGCATTTTTAGATACAAAAGACTTCGGTCGATCGCCTTATTTTAATATTTACCGCCTTCGCGGACTGTTCTAATTTCACAGCCTTCGCGGACTGTTATAATTTTACAGACTTCGCGGGCTGTTCTAATTTCACAGTCTTCACGGACTGTTCTAATTTTACAGCTTTTCCGGGCTGTTCTAATTTTACAGCCTTCGCGGACTGTTCTAATTTTACAGCTTTCCCGGGCTGTTCTAATTTTACAGCCTGCGCGGACTGTTCTAATTTCACAGTCTTCGCGGTCTGTTCTAATTTTACAGCTTTTCCGGGCTGTTCTAATTTTACAGCCTTCGTGGACTGTTCTAATTTTACAGCTTTCCCGGGCTGTTCTAATTTTACAGCCTGCGCGGACTGTTCTAATTTCACAGTCTTCGCGGACTGTTCTAATTTTACAGCCTTCCCGGGCTGTTCTAATTTTACAGTCTTCGCAGAATGTTCTAATTTACAGCCTTGCCCGACTGTTCTAATTTTACAGCCTTAGCGGACTGTCTAATTTTACAGCCTTCGCGGACTGGAAATTTTTCAAAAAAAAAAATAAAAAAAATTGTTCTGCTCTATTAGATTATTAATATACTGCGATAATAAAAATAGGCCAGGTTCAGAAGACATCCCGAGGTAGCTATTGTAATAAAAAATGGGAAACGAAATATGTATTATTGGAGTGTGTTAATTTATTTCATTATATAAATTGGTAGAAAAAAAAAATAGTCACCCTACTCTATCGAAGGGTACCCTTTGTCGAAACATTTTGTCCGTTTTGCGCTATGTCGCTTAGTTTCCGAGATATTCGCCAATTTATAAAATTAACATTTTTTAAAATGGCCGATATCTCGGAAACTAAACGAGATAGGGCAAAACGGACAAAATTTTTGCTCTCCTATAGTATTAATATACTGCGATAATAAAAATAGGACAGGCCCGGAAGACATCCCAAGGTATCTATATTTATGAAACAGCCACAGGGTGACCCATTTCATATGCACGAAATGGAACGGGAAACGAAATTGTGGCTGTTTAATAAAAATTCCATGCAAACCCTTCAGATTTAAAATTCAATTAATCGTAATTTCCAAAAAAAATATTTTAATTCGTGAATCAAATCATATTCGAGAATCAAAATAATTCTATTTTTGATTCGCGAATTAAATCAAAATTGATTTTTTGATTTAAAACTGAATTATTTCGTTTGATTTATAAAAATAATTATTTAAATCAACGTGATTCTTCTAATTCACTGAGAAAAATGAACTTGCGAATTAATTCCTCAAAATTTAAATCAAATTTGAAAATTATATTAATGATTTTTGTTTTTAAAGGTCTGACCCTGGGGTAAAATTTTTTTTTAAAACTGTTTTTGGTATGTTTTCACTTGAAAGTGTATCCTTGTTTTTGGTATTTTGTAAGAGGTGTGTTTTCTTAGTTTCTGTACTTTTTTGTTGAATTTTAATATTACCAGATTCTATCATATGTTTTATAACCTACACCATTTTGTGGTACTGATGATTGTAACATCAAAATGTACTGGACCTACCTGCCCTTACAGTATATCGACTCAGAATCACTTTCTGATTCGATGTAGCGAAAATTGTTAATTTTCGTCCTTCCGTTCGTGTGTCCGTGGAAAATTTTTACTCAAATATTTAGATATATGCCCTTCAAAAACAGGGTTTCAACTACTTACTAGCCTATTTACTCGCTTAATTACTTTTATCGGCGATGTCCCAAAAGAAATGACTGGTCATTTCTTCTCACTTACAAAAAACACAAAGTAATGGGTGGTCATTACCCTTTCGATTACGAACAGCCAAAAAATAATGAGTAATGACTGGTCATTATCTTCTCACTTACAAAAAACACAAAGTAATGGGTGGTCATTACCCTTTCGATTACGAACAGCCAAAAAATAATGAGTAAACATTACTTTTTGGACATCACGAACAAAGTTATTTAGCGAGTAAATTGGGTGATAAGTAGTTGATACCATGTTTTTGTTGGGCTTTGACCCACCTTCCAGAATATGTTCGTAAAAAAACGTTAAGCTATCTTGGGTTTGCCTAAAAAATTATAAATCTTACAACTGCCCAATAATAAAAGCTTTTACTGTTTATGTTTTACATCTCTGATTTACTTGAACACATACCATAGAAAAAATGGAAGCCAGCAAAGCAAAAAGGCACTCATTATAATGCCTAAAGTGCGTGCTGCCTTACGTTCTCGTCTCATCGTCGTAATGGTGGATTGTTCCACTGCTATGCTAGGACGAGGTTTAGGTATTTGACTTATCTGCAGATGTTTCTCCAATAACAATGCGGCGACTTTCGACCTTTATTTTTCGCCATCAATGTAGATGTTTATAGGGTCGTCGTTGTCGTCATTGTTGTAGATGTTTGTTTGTTTGTTTGTTTGTTTGTGCGTATACACAGATTGATGTTACACATGGATGATGAAAACAAAAAAAGTGTGAGAATTTATTAGCTTAGAAAGAAAGTGGACAATTGAGTTTTTGTTGTTGTGCTGTGTTCATTTTTTTTTTTTTCAAATTAACTATCAAGTTAAGTGTAGTTTTTTATCCCATATTTGGTATAGAGTAGGGGAATTTTGTGTGATTTTAGTTTAACATGATTTAAACTTACCTGTAAACAAGACGTTCTTGCCTGTCGGCCTCTTGATAAATGCGATAATACATTGAGAGCATGACAATACCAGGTATCCAGAAACTTACAGATGAACTGACAATGGCATATGCTTTATTGACTTTAAATTCACAGATCTGAAAATTACAAAAAAAGGGAAAGTTTAAATAAATGGTGGCAAATTAAAAAAAAAAAATGTAACTTTTTAGCACAGTAATGAGTTGAACATTTGTTTTTCGTTTGTTTTTTGTTTCTTGTTCATTTAAAATAGAATTCTTTGTGTAGGTTTGCGTTATCATGTATTTTCCTTCTGAATTTTTAGCAGCACCTGGCGTATGAGTGTTTTTAAATTAGTAATTAAAAGTTTTTCAGGCGTAATGTGGGTTTAAATGTTTCTTAAGCCTTTACCTAATGATTGTTTAATTATATTTTATTATTAAAAGATAAAACATTAAACATAATGCTTGTTAATTATATTTAAAATACAATGAATAAATTGATTTATATAATCGATAAAAAAAAATTGAAAAATTTTCATTTGATGTTAATAATAGCATTACGGGCTTAAAACTTATTTAACAAAAATCTTTGATTTAAAAATTATATAATTTTGCAACAATTTAAAAGTATTTATACCTGTTTTTTGTAAATAAGTTTCTTTCAAAAGAATTAAGCTACGTGGGCAAGTCAATAATTCTCTACAAAATCATATAAGGAGCACAAAAAATTTAAAAACAAAGTAGGTTTTTGAAAAATGTCAAGTTACAAAAGACGACGGGCAAATTATTAGGAAAACACGACATTAAGAACTTTTTTAACAATTAATTGTTTGAACTCACTTTTGTTATTTTGAAAAATGTAACAAAATTTTTTTCGGTCTCTCATTTTATGATTCTACTTGAAAGGCAAAACACTTAAGAAAATCAGAGGTCACGAGAATATAACATTATTCAGTGATTTCAATTTTTCACCAAAATTTGGGTATGAATAAACTATCGGCAAGATGGGTGGATTTACCACTATACATCAGAAATAAAACAAGAGTCAAAGCAATGGATTTCACCAGGTAAATTCGCCCCCAAAAAAGCAAAGTCTGTGAAATTCGCACGAAAGATTAAGGCAACCGTTTTTTGGTATATGCATGAAATTCTCTGCATTGACTACTTGAAAAAGAGAAACACAAAAAATGGAGAATATTATTCATGATTATTGGGACAATTAAGAAATTAGGGAAAAAAACTCAGTCATTTAGCAAAAAAAAGGTGATTTTCCATCAAGATAATGCTCGGCATAAATACGAGTTGAGTTTGTTGCCGCATCTGCCTTATTCTCCACATTTGGCTCTCAGTGACTTTTTCCTGTTTAAAAATTTTAAGAAATGGCTGGTGAAATAACATTCTTAACGAATGAGTAGAGGTCATCCCTGCAATAGGGGCCTATTTTGGGGACCCTTTGAAATAATACTTTGCGGAGAGCTTAAAAAATTGGAAAATCGCTGCATGCACTGTATTGAGATAAAAAGGAGACTATGTTTTTGATCAAATTGGCATATAGGTCTTGTAAAGAAATGTGTTGTTTTGAAGACTTATTAACTTGCCCTCGCATATAATGATATGTATGTACAAAATTTTGTTGTTCGAAAACACTTAAAAAAAATTTGGAGTATCATACCTTGGGTGGTAATTAGATCGTCAAAGGTTATAGAATTTGCAAAGTAAAAAAAGTTATACAGAAAATGCTCTAAAAAATTGGACAAATGGAAGATCAAAAAATCCTCGCGAAGACTACCTGTTGTACTTTATAAATTATATCTGGACTTGCGATATGACTTTATGAAATAGGAATTTGAATATCTATTCAAAATCAGATTAAGGAATCAAAGGTCTGCTGGTAATGGGTTTAAAATTTCTTTCCAAAAATACCAATTTTATATAGTTAATTTTTCTCTATGACTTACTCACCTATCGGAGCGTTAAACCTAAAGTATATATCTTGCAAGTACAGGAGAAATATTCAGACTTTGGGTAATATTTCTTGCAAAATAAATTCACAGAAAATTTTCTGGAAGATTTTTGTGGCTTTTTACAATTAAGTTTCATTTTCAATATATCCAGTTAGCAATTAGAGCAGTCTTAAATAACCCATATTCCGACGGTGCTCCAATGAGTTAATAGAGTTGGATATCTGAGTGAAGCGAATTCGGCCTTTGGAGAAATTTCGCTTAGAGTAAGATGAAAGTATGTGGGGAAAATTGTATTTTGGAAATTTTCCGCCAATTCGGAATATTCAATCATAGTGAATTTTTTTTTTGTTTAAAAGGAAACTTTTGTTATGAAAAATATTTCTTTAGTACCTTGTCATAGCCCCTACTGGCATTGTCCCCATTTTACCCCGAATAGAAATTGGGGTATATGACCGTTTACAAAATGCTCACAGTCTCAATGGGGGTTAATACCGTTTTGATGTGAAGATTATTGATCATTATCCTAAATTTTCACACTGAATTATCATATCCAGAACATCAATAGTATCAGAACCCTTAACATCGATAGCAACCATGAGTACAGGGTTAACAGAAAACATTGGGTCCAGATCAGTGATCGGCACTCATAGCACTCAGGGGCCGAACACAATCGGCAATTTACATGTCAACAAATCTCACAGCTAAAAGCACAAAAAATACAATTATTTTATTCAGTAGTACGCTAACTTTCAACAGAGCAAGAATATGCCGCTTTGTTAAAGAAATAAAGTACACTCTAAATTTTTTTTTTTTTATTATTATAGGTATTTTTTATTGTATGTATTTATTTTGTTTTTCAGTTACATTTTAAATTAAAACTGTCGAACGTTGAGTGGGAAGAATTTTTTATATTAAATGAGGCAGAGTGCCTTGTATGCAATTAAAAAATTAATATTATCATTATTATGAATTATTTTTATTTTTATAATAGAGAAAACAAAAACATGAACTATTTTAATTCAATGAATACGGATATTCTCTTATCGATAAATTCATTTATTTATTTATTCATTCATTCATTTATTAATTTATTCATTCATTCATTTATTAATTTATTCATTCATTCATTTATCTAGAAAGATAAAACAATTTCTTACGGTGTAAAACACCAATACATTCATATTATATCTTTCTGCCGACCACTGGTCTAGATGGATATTAACATCGACAATATACGAACGACCCCAATCGTGGATTGATAAAAGATCGCCACTGCCATTCATATTTTGCTTCAAGCCTCCAACCACCACTTGGCTTAGTATGCGATCAAAGGAATATAATGAAAAATATTGCTCGCATCTGCAAAGAAGAATATAGCATTCAATGTTCGATCCAAAAAGTCATTAAAGATGAGAAAGAAAATACCCTCGATGAATATATCTGAGATACCATCGATGAATATATCTGAGAAAGCTCGAAATAAATCGAACGAAGTCATTAGTGGCGGCAAATGTAATATGTTTTGATACAATGACCGGAAGAAAGAAAAGTGGCGCTTTTACCAAAGCGAACCCATTCAAATGCTCCGAAAAAAGCTCTTACAGATCGCAGTAGAAATACTTCTAAAAAATCCAGTCTATTTGACGTAAGTTTGACTCTAAATAAAAAGATGATAGCTAACAAAATATAGAGTATATTGAAATTGAGATGTAATTTCCAGGCTAAAATTTTTACCTTTTTAGAAATTGGCTGAACATTGGTGACCTTCCAACATGTTAGCCAATGAACCAGTTAGCATCAAGTTTCATTGTATTGACATTAGCACTGGTATTCCATCCGGTCCCATAATGTTTTTTATCTTAAGAAAAGCAATAACTATTTTTGCAACGCGATCTCAAAAGAATATATTGGGCATAGTATGTGATGCTCTATCGATTGAGGGCAGCTGTTTATTGCCTTCCGGAAGAAATGAATTCTTGCAATTTACCCAAAAGGGTAGTGAATATTTGGTCATCAATTATAAGAGTTGGGATGGACGAACTACTCTTTAAATAAATCTTCAAAAGCTTTTGTTGCCTCTATCAGCAGAAAGAATTTAAGATGTTTTTCTTAAAAATGTTTTCCCGTCTAAATATTTTGGTACATTCAGTTCTCTCCTATTTCCGAAACTGATGCGTACTAAAGTTTTTATTTGATGGCCAAATAACTGCACGACAAATTAAACCAACACCGAATATCGGTTTAGCCTAAGTATACAGAGAAAACAGATTCATCGTGACAAAGTTTTTGCCAACTAAATATTTGGTTGCAGCAATCGAATTATTTAGTTGCCCCAACCCAATGTTTTCTTGATACAATTGAAATATTTGGTTTCAAACGAAATCCTGTTGCATTAACCAAATTTCGGTTGCGACAAACAAATATAGCGGTGGCTCCAACCAAATCATTCTGTTGGTACGAAATTCGGTTGTTACAATGAATCTGTTTTCACTGTGAAAGGAAAGAAATATTTCATGACTAAATATTTTATACCTGGCAGATTAGATCCACCACATCTGGATAAATCCAAATTACCGAGTGGTGCAATTATATTCACTTCGTACTTGTGCGAAGTGAGGAAGAGATCGACAGTGTTGCGAACCTACTCATTTAAATACGGTATATGTGTTGGTTAACCACAGATTGCGCTAGATGCTTGTACCTGGCAAAAAGCTCAACGTGAAAGCCTTTGAGAATTAAGTGGCTTGAATATACTAGTTGCTACGCAGGATCCTTACTTTTGGTTGAAACTAAATATTTAAATTGTTGCAGGAGAACGTTTGTTTGGGACAACTAAATAGCTCAGTTGCTTCAATAAATATATTCTGATGGCAAGAAATTCGGTTGTCAGGATGAATATGTTTTCTCTGTGCATGCACCCAGAAAAGAGATTCGTGCTGACAAATGAATTTGTTGCCAATCGAATGGTTCAATTTCAGCAACAGATTCCCGACAATCGAATTTATGGACAATCAAATAAATCGGTAGTCGAAAACAATTTTTTAGATTGCCATAGCAGAAAATCAGTTGAGACAATAGTTATTTGATTGTAACAATTGAATTTGGTTACTGCAAAAACAATTCGGTAGTCACAACCGGAACATTCCGTTAGTACAAGCAAATTCTTCGATTGATAACATACTCAGTTATCACTACGAATCTGTGAAAAGTTTAACATTTGTTACTTTAAAATTTAAATAATTTTATTATAAATTAACTGATTTTTAATAAACTGATATCTTTTGTCAGTGTAGCGTTCCAAGATTAATTAGATTTCATAGTAAATTATTCTTTTGACTTTCATACCAACTAGTTGACCAGTTCATTAAATTGAAATAACTAACTTGGCAAGAAAAAATAAACTTTTATATTTCTTTTATTTTTCTTTGCCATATAATTCTTTAAAAACTTGTTTTTCCTATTGTTAATAAAATAAAAACTTAGTTTAAAAGCAAGTTAAATTAATATAAATGAGCTTTAAAAGTCTTCTTTATCATAAATAGAAGTTTTAACTTTGTTATATTTGCGTTAAAAAATAAATAAAGGTTTATATTTAAATAAGGACACGCATAGATTTATAAACATTTATATTTAACTTAGTTATCCTTGAGTTATAAATAATATATTTATAATTGATGCTTTGCTTATGCTTATGCACTATTATGCTCATATGTATTTATATTAATATTAACACACGCATACATACATTCAAAAAATGAGTACATATAATGAAAATACCTTATACTACATAACATAGTATATAGTATACTGTATTATTAAATATTAAATTATGCATTTAATATCTTTCATTTAGACTGAATATGCAAAGTATAGGATACATCTAAAGCAAACACATATTTACATACAAATTTGAGCTATCATTTACATAAATAAGATAATTTATATTAAATTATTTACATTGTTTAAATGATTAATCAATTACAAGATTATGCTATTTATTTAATTAAATAATTGTTTTGATTCAATTATATACATTCAAACGATAAGTAACATTGTGAATGAATGTAAAAGGTTAGTATGGTAAAACCTCTAATGGTTTAGCGCTATAATGGTATATTAAATTTTTGTGACCGTTTCAATTTTAAAATGTTTTGTCCCATAGTGTATAAAATATAACCTAAAAATATTATGAGTAGTACATTTTAACCCTTTATCTACCATTTTCATAGTTCAATTTAGTCCTTTTTGCATCCTAAAATGGGTGTTTTATAAGTTAAATTGTTCTAAATTTTAATTAAATTTCATTTAAAATTTAACGAGACATTTTTTCACAAAAAATTTTTATTTTTCTATTTTTTTGCGACTGAATAAATAGTAAGCGTTTTTTTCAAAATTTACGAATTAATTGTGTTACAAATATACAAGGTGGCGAAAAAGTAATCCTCCTATCAGAAAATGCTATAAATTTTGCGATTGGCCCCTAATGTCAGTTCTGTTTTGACATTTGTTTAGTAAACACATGCGAAATACACGTTAATAAACAATGTTACGCTACACTGCTCTATTTATTTGAGCAATAATAAAGATGATTTTTCATCAAAAATAATCATGAGTGATGAGGACCATTTCCATCTTAGCGGGTACGTAAATAAGCAAAATTTACGCTTCTGGGGCACTGAAAATCCGCGTGTAACCCACGAAGAGCCATTACACCCGCTCAAAGTCACTGTATGGTGTGTTGTTTTCGCTGGAGGAGTCATCGGACCTTTGTTCTTCGAAGACGTCGCGGGCCAAACGGTTACTGTGAATGGTGAGCGCTACAGAGCAATGATCAACGAGTTCTTTTTGCCGCAACTTGATGAATTGGGATTTGAAAACATGCGGTTCCAACAGGACGGTGCAACGCCACACACTGCACGTGCCACAACCGATATGCTGAAGGATGCATTTCCCGGGCGCCTAATCTCCCGTTTTGGCGATTTGCACTGGCCAGCAAGATCGCCTGATTTGACCGCTCCAGACTTCTTTTGTGGGGCTTTTTGAAGTCGCGGGTTTATGTCAACAAGCCTAAGACTCTTGCAGCTCTTAAAGACAATATCCGTCAAGAATGTGAGGACCTATCGCCGGAAGTTTTGGCCAAAGTGATGGAAAATGCCATAAAAAGGGCTTAAATGACAATCAACTGTGGCGGCGGCCATTTAAATGACATCATATTCTCGACTTGATGTAAAAAAAATTAAAAGACCAAATAAAAATAATCCACTAGAAGAATCAAAGTTTTTCATTTTTTTTTTTAAATTACAGCCAAAAAACATCGGAAGGTTATTTTTGCGCCACCCTGTATTATTCAATGGCCACAACTTTTTCCCATCTTCCTGGTAATTTTTGCATACCAGCTCGGAAGAACGACTCGTCTTTTGAGGCAATCCAATTATCGACCTATTTTTGGTATTCTCCATATCAAGTGAAATTCTGTTGAGACTAGCCATGTGTCATCGACCAGAAAAAGTACACTCAAAATATTATGTAGTTTAAAGTGTTCAGTTAAATAAAAATATTTTCCGTTCTATTTAAAAATAAAGGGGCATACATTTATTTTTCAAAGAAATATCTATTTTAATTTTTTTATAAATTTGTTCGATATATGATTTACTGTCATTTACCGACTTTTTTTCAGTTCCATTAATTTTTTTCATTTGTTTGAAATTTAATTAAAATTTACCCACAAAACGGAAATTTGTGGTTTATTTGTGTCCGTTACAGTTTTTACAAATTTAAATTTTGTTTATTGTTTGTTTCAAAAAAAAAAATATTCCAAAAATTCCAATTTGTTATTTATTTAAATAGTTTGTTGGTATACAAAATTATTTCAATTTAAATTACAAGAACTTCATAAACACACATACATACACATTTACACAAAACATTCTCTAGACATACATACAAATAGTTTGTATATTAAAAAACAAACAAAAAATACAAAACGGAAACAATTTAAAAAAACAAAAATGATATAATCATTTATTTTTACGGAATTGGTAGGTAAAATTTTAACATTTATTTTAACTGATTAATCAATTGGTTCTTACGGATGTGTCAGTTGTTTAAACAGCATTTAAAAATTTTATTGAAAAGTAAGTAGACCGGTTTTTAAATAAAATATTATTTGTAGTAAATTGCATTTTCTCTCATTTTAACTTACAAACTATTTTAAGTATAGTAGCCGGAATGAACTATGTCTGGAGAATACGGCAGGTGGGGTAGGACTTCGCATGAGTTGAGTCCGATAGCGTTCCCCCGTGTCGTTTCATTCGTTTTATTTGATCACGCCGAGCTGTTCCCAGCAAATACAGTACATAAGCTTCATGCCATGAATATTTGCCTTTGCGAAGGACTATCCGGGCAAAACTCATGACTTTTTGAGCTTCCGGTTGTCGTACTAAATCCACTTTTCATCACAATACAATGCAAAAAACTCTTTCACAATACAATGCAAAAAACTCTTTCTTTTTTTGGCGTTCGAGCAGCTGTTTACAAGAAAAAAATTGCATTTCGACGTCGCGCGGCTTCAACTCGTATATAACACAGTTTCCATGTTTTCGAATCAATCCCATGAATTTCAGACATTTTCTGACTGTCGACTCATTCATTTCCAATAAGTATGACAGCTCCTGAAGGGTTTGGCATTCGTCCGCATAGAGCAATGATTCCAATTCTTCGTCTTCAAACTTTTTGGGTTAACCCGGCCGTTCCTTGTCTTCGAGCTTAAAATCACCACATTTAAAGCTTTCAAGCCGCCTCCGATAAGATTGTTCTGATAAAGCATACTGCCGTTAAATTTCGACTAAGATTCGATGACCCTCGGCCGTACTTTTCTTCATTCTAAAGTAATAAAGACGAACTCCCCCCAAAAACACTTTATCTGGTACGAAATTCGACCTGTTCGAGGGAATATTTAGTATTGTTGTCTACGATTCAAACAAATGGCACAAGCTGTCAAAGACACTTATTCACTATAGGTCTTAGCGGCAAATAAATAATAATTAAAGATCTTTAAACAGACGTATAGAGACGTCATAGAACACTTTCATTGTTAACAAGCACCACTCCCTTAATAGACAGTAATAAATTGAAAACGTATCTATTAATTATTTTATCAGCATCCAACAGGTAATGTCGGTCTAATTGGCCATTGACCTTTAATGGCATTTAGGCCAATGAGAGCTTAAGGCGTTACAAGAAGAGAGGAAATGATTAGAAAATTTTCTGGTAATTTTTAATTCAACAGGAATTTGCAAAACTCTAAAGTAACCTGTATAACATATTTATTTGATTTGATTTAATTTATTTATTTTATTTAGAAAGCCTATCCCAAAATACACAATCATTCACATTTGTTTTTACAATCCATTTTATGCTAATGAAATTCATATTACAAATAATTTTACTAGTTTTATACGAAAAACATAATTAAATCTAGGTCATGAATATATATTTCAACATAAGAGTAATGTTTGAATATTAATTAAGTTAATTAAATTATATTAATGTTGTCATTATGTCTGGAGGTAATTACATTTGTAAAAGACAAACTTATATAGGACGTTTAATGGCTATAATTTTCAATAATTGTAAAAAAAGTTAACCTTCCGAAGACACCAAAGCGATCGGACCAGTTGCATTAAAAAAAAAAATAGGAATTAAAATTGACTTTATAGCTATGTAATGGCATTGAAATATTGATGATTTGTTTTAAAGTTAAGTTAATAATAATTTGAAAATTGAATAGACAAATTGATGGTAGTAAATTAAAATAGTAATTTTTAAAATTTTTTGATGTTATATCTCGTTGAAAAAAATGTGTACATATTCCCCAGTTAGAACAAAGTGTATGAATTTCAGGATTCTTAATAATTCAAATAAATCAAATAAAAACTAAACTAGTCACGAGCTTAACAATTATTTAATTTATTAAATTGAATAATGATATATCTGTCAGCGTCTATGAAAAAATTTATTTCAGTTGTTATTATATTTTTATTTAATTTCTAACCATAATTTCATTAACTTCACAGTTTATAATACTATGTGTACTAAAAATCTTAACGTAATTATAATTACACATTAACATTAACTTATTTTAGTTGTTGTAAAGAAATAACAATGAAACAACTCCCATAAATCTCAACAGGCAGTATAAACTGTAAGTACATGACAGACTTAACTTCAACCCATATTAATTCCTATATAAGACAATTCATATCCACAGCCCCGCTACAGGATATGAAGTGTAAGTATTAGAAACATATGACGGATATCATCTAAACTTTCCCGCCTTTTGTTAAGAGTTATTTGTACATTTTAACCTTTTAATATGAGATTAATTTATTTGTTCCCTACACAATAAATTTAAATTTAATATTTGAAAATTAGTAATTAGATAACGCACACTTAAGTAGCTGGCATGTTTGAGCTTACTATAGTAATAACCTCCCTTAACTTAGTGATTAAGGGTGGGTGCGAACTGACTAAATAAAATCTAAACTAAATTCAAGATTCCAAATTTTTATGAAATTTGCAAATTTGTTCAAATATTTTTTCAAAGAAAGTTTCAAATCTTTTGTCAAAGTTTAGAAATTATTTCGCACAGGGCCTAAGTAACAAAAAAGTGAATAATTTAAAAAAAAATATTTAAATACACACAGAAAACAGTAGGCAATTCCTGTAACTTTCGAATCGAGAAAGTTTTCGCATGAAACGCATGGATTGAAACAAAAATGATATGAATTGACACAAAATGTCATATTTCTCACACGATCGTTTCTATAACTTTTTTTTCTGAAAACTTTCTGTCACGTAAGGTTTTCTTCCACCATTATTGGAAAAATGTGAGAAAAAGTGTTTCTGTAAACATTTAAGGCGAAATGTTTTTTATTTCAACTGTCAAATTTACTCACAATTTTAAACGGTGCGAATTTTCTGTATTTTAGTTGAGTTTGCCATTATCGTTCATGTTGGTGTGAAAAAACTACATCCTTATTAAAAATAAAAATGTTTAAGGTCATGTCTCCGATTGAGTCCATGGGTTTTAATTTTTTTGGGGAAGATGTATATCAGCAATTATTTCGAAGCAAAGTTCAAAAATGGCATTCTTCGTCATTGATTGTCAATGTACATCAACAAAAAGATAGTTTGAAAATTAATTAATATAATTAGTTTGAAAATCTTTTAGATATAATTATTTGTTAACCCATTAATCTTTGGGAGTTCTTAAATGTTTTTTCATAAAAATGAAATTTTTACCTTATACTAAATACATCCTAAAGTCTTGAATTTTCCCCTTACAAAATCCCTTTTTAAAAACTAAACAGAAAATTAAAATTCCTTCAGCGGACTGCAATGGGTTAAAAAAAAGTCAAAAGATGTTTTTATTATCTTTGCTATGATGTACATATTGTTCCATTCCGATCATAATTGACGAAGATATAGGCAAGTCCATTTTTTAACTTTGCACCGAAGTAACTCCCGGCATGGGTCTTTTTGCGCACATTTTTTCCAAAATGTAATATCTGGGAGCGTTGGGAGACGGATCGGGTAGGTGCCACTAAAATATACTTGTTTCAAAGAATGACGAACTACTTGATAAAGAACAATTAAGTAAATTGTTTAAATGAACTAGTCATCACGTAAAATATATAAAAACAAAAACATTCAAATAATTGTTTAATAAAATGGATAGTTAGAAGGTAAGTAAGACAGAAACGGTATTTTTTCAGAAAACGGAACGAATTTCCAAGGAGCAGAAAGCGAAATTTGTGGACCACATGAGCTCTAATTTGGAATTTGCCAGAGGGCGATAAATTCTTAGTAAATTTCGACGGTCGAACATTTCAGCAGTTATCAATGAAACACCATACAGTTTTTTAAATCTTTTATTTTAATTATATAACTTTTTTTTTATTTAAAAAAATATATTTTTTTTTTCGCAGTTTGATGTTCGCGGTTTTTTATTTGTTTATATTTTTTTACTAGTATTTGACAGATGCCTTGGAATATTCCAACAAAAACGTAATATATACGTAAACATTGTTGCCTCTTTTCGCATTGAAATGCAGAAACACTTTTTATTCACAAATCGAGAAACAGTGGAATTTTTTGTTTCACACTTTTCGATGCGAAAACTTCTCGCAAAAAGTTACAGGAACTGCCTACAGATTCATTGTTGCAACCATATTATCCTAGAACCAAGTTTTTTTCACAAAGGTTGTTATAATTAAAAAATTAAAAAGGGGAACATTTGTGAATAGTAGCAAGTGGGTCAAAGGGATACCGTAGTGCTATTTAGGTTATAAAAAAAAAATACCTAAATATAAACTATATCATCCCTGTCCTCCACAAAAAATGTAAAAAATTTAGAAGTGAAAAAAATTGTTTGTATTGAAAAACTTTTTTTGGAAGTTAATAAAACTTTTTTGGTGAAAAAAAATGTTTGAGGTGAAAAAAATTTTGTGGTGAAAAAAAATTTTGAGGTGAATATAAAATATTAGTTACCTCAAAGCGACTGGTGAAAAAATATTATTACTGGTCGCTTACACTAATTTGTATGAAAAATTTAGAGGAACCTTCACATTTTAACACATAAATTTTTAACAGCTAGACCGATTTTGCTCATTTTCAATAACAAAATTTTCGGGAGGATCTCCATTAGACCATATGACCTTACAGAAAATAGTGGGCCGGATACCTTCGAATATAAAGTAGTTTATATCCGAAAGTTAAAGCTTGGAAAAAATCATTAAGCTTATGCTGATGATTTCGATAATTCCAGCAGAACAATTTTTTATTTTTTTCCGTACATAGGGGTGGCCTTTTATGACATGATTTGGTTACTTTTATAAATTTTCTGTTCAGTGCATACTACTAATAAATACCTTCAAACATTTAATGTACTAAATGTATTTTATATTAAATAAAATGATTTCTAAAGTAAAATAAATGATGCGTCTATCTCATCTTATGGCATTTAGCTTTAACTTATGTGTATGTTAAAACAAAAACACTAGAGTAGCTTTTATTTAGCTGTGTTGTTGCGTAAAATAAGATTAGGTAGTCTGTGCAACAAAAAATATACAAAAAAGCCACCCTAATAGATACACACAGAAATGCATTGGGTAAGTAAAATAATTTACAGGCCTGAAGGTATAATGTTCTACTAATACAATATGTACAACATGCAATAGAGTGGACCAGAGATGTCAAATGTCCAATTCTAAAGTTTTACCACTGCAGAAAAGTTGTTGAAAAGTTTTGCTTAGAAAATAAAATTTTGAAAATATGGTATGTCTGTCATATCCGGTAATTTATCTCAGTTATCGAGTTCCCAGTTTTCAACAGCTTATTTATATCGTGGTCCTGTTCACCAGGAGATATAAGATTCCATTAGTGGAACCTATCTCCTTGGGGGGCACTGAAATTCCTTTCGCGGACTGTGCCAAGTATCTTGGGGTACTATTGGATAGAAAGCTAAACTTCAGGCTCGGAACGGAAGGACACAGTGGCACTTTATGCGTGCAAGAGAGCAATAGAGAGGCAATGGGGTTTGGGACCTCGGATTGTCCACTAGCTGTATACGGCAGTGGTAGGACCGATAATGCTGTATGGTATTATCGACTGGTGGAGAGCTCTCTAGAGGTACACATACCGTGGGATGCTGGATAGGATCAAACGGATGGCTGGTATGTGCATCATGGGTGTGCTTCCTACCACCTCATCTGATGCGCTGAATGCTATTTTGCATTTGCTGCCTCTGGACATAATTGGTTCACAGACTGCTGCAGCTGCAGCAGTCAGGTTGAAGGCGCTGTCACTTTGGTCGAACAGTGGCTATGGTCACATCCAGGCATCATTGTGGCCATACCACTGTTCGACTTCTATACCGAAGGCTCTAAACTCGACAATCAGGTAGGCTTCGGGGTCTACTCCAGAGACCTACAGCTGAGTATTGCGCGGAAACTGCCGGATCACTGTAGTGTTTTTCAGGCTGAAATTCTGACCATTAGGGAGGTAGCGGAGTGGCTGAAGTATAATGTCCTGACAACAGTGAGGATTAATATATTCCCTAATAGTAAAGCTGCCATTAGATCTCTGGATTCTGTCTTCCTGGATTCGACATCAGCCCTGGACTGTCGCAGATCTCTTAACGAGATGGATCAGCTGTTGAGCATCCATATTATTTGGGAGCCGGCCCACTGGGACATACCAGGGAACTGTAGGGCAGAAGAGCTTACAAGACTGGGAACTACCTTACACATTCCACACGAATGGGAATCTGTGACATGCCTCTGGCCACTTGCAGGTTTCGGCTGTCGGAGAGTGCTTATGAGTTAGCAAGAGATATGTTAGCCTCTGCCCGTGGTTGAATTCGTTCCAGCAGACAGATGTGGCCCCGTCTTGATAGGAAGCGCACGCACAGGATGCTGTCTCTGTCAAGGTCCAATATATCCCTACTTGTGTCCGTCATGACGGGACACTGTCTGATTGGAAGGCACGCAGTTAGGTTTAGGGTTGCGGCTAGTGACTTTTGCAGAACCTGTGGTGACGAAGAGGAGCAGGAGTCTGTGAAGCACCTTCTCTGCACTTATCCTGCCCTGGCTCGCAGGAGGGAACTGTATTTGGGCTCATGTTTCTTTGTGGACCTGGTTAAATTGGCTGATATCGATTCCGGCCGACTTAGGGGCTTTTTGAGGCAATCGGGACGGTTCGACAGAGGAAGCTAGTGATATGATTTTACTAGCTTCCGTGGTATCACAAGGGACTTTATAGTCTAAGTGAGTCTGATTGGCAGGCTACCACATCTACATAACCTATTTATATCGTGTGATACATAGTTTTTAGTTAACTTTGGTACGCTTAACATAACTTTTTTGCACTGTTGCATCTTCACCATCGAACAATTTTAAATATCGTCCCACTCTAGTGTACATGTGTATGTGTGATGTATTAAATAGAGTTAGTAGAATAAGAGAGAAAAGAATTCTTTTACATGTAAGTTGTTTGATGTAAGTAAATATCGATCCTAGGAATTGCAACCTTAGGCTGGTTATTGGGGTTTAAAGAATTAAATAATTTTAAATTAAAATAAATTTTTAGGCCCTATGCAAGGTGGCTAAAATTTAAGAGTTTAGATTTTCTTTGAAAAATATTTGGAAAACTTTTTGAATTTCTAAGAAATTCAGATTTTATGTAGCTACACACAGAGAAAAATTTTGGCAGTTCCCAACTGAAATTCGGTTTATGCGATTGAATGCTGTTGATACTGCTGAATATTGCTTTTCACAACAAAATTCGGTTAACACCCATGAATTTTGGTTGAAACACTCAAAATATTTAGCAGTCATATTAGAATGTGGTTTTGCTAACCGATATATACTTTTTAATTCGGATGTCACTTTATTTTTTTGTGGGTAGTTCTTAATTTTTCATAAGAAAAAAAGAAATGTTATGTGATAGTTTTATTTGTAAATGGGAATGATATACTTTTAACCCAGGCAGATGATTTTTTTTTTTTTTTTTTTTTTTTTTTTTTTTTTTTTTTTTTTTTTTATTAATGTTTATTTATTCAAAAATTAAATAATTATTTAATAAACTAAAAATAAACAAATAGTGGGTATAATATAACTTATAATACACAGTCCCAAGTATCGGGCTCTCAAGTACACTATATATAAACATATAATATAATTTTTGGTAATAAATATTTCGTTTGTATATACATTTCTAAATAATTTGTACTAATATATTAATTGAAATGTAAGAAAAAATTGAAAAAATCTTACTTAAATCTTTTAAAGTTTAAAAGAAATGGTCCAAGGGTAAAAAACAGAAAAAAAGAAAGATCAATTGGTTAGCCACCAATATTTTTTGATATTCGTATCGTACTTGATGTTCTTGTCAGCTAAATAAACACTGGTATCAAACCTTGTATTCTCAGAAGTAAGTTGATTGCATGATATGGCCTTGACATTAGCTCTCCTGTGTATGTGATAAATTATAGGTATACCCGTTTGATTTTGGATATAGCCATATTTATCAAGGAACAGAAAAGCTTCTGGTGGTATAAAACCCGTTTGAATAATATTTGATATATATGCCTCGTCAACATGGTAAGGAGCCAAAATTAGGTTATTATCATAACATTCCGTACTTCTTAGAATGTGATTTCTTATCAAATGTATTATAAAGTTATCAATTCTACTGGTCTTTGATACCTCATACAGTCTTCTGTTCGAAATATACTTTGTAAAGTTGCTAGATGGTGATCTGTACATGGATGTACAACTTCTCAGACATTTTCTCTCAAAGAGTCTCATTCGTTCCATGTAAGAAGGGGAAATATTATACCATATTTGGCAACCATAGGTAAGAATAGGTCTTATAAGAGATTTGTACATAATTAACTTTACTTCTGGGTTCAGATATTTTGAAAAGAAAAGTTTTTTATGCATAAAAAAGGCTTTTCTGGCCTTCTCGATTTGTAGATTAATATGGTTATTAAAATACAAAAATTTATCCAAGTTTATACCAAGATACTTCACACTGTTCTTGTTAGGTATAATTATATTTCCTGTGGATTTTATCCCGAAGGATTTCCAACCACGTCTAATGTTGTTGTTGCATTTTCCCACGGGAGGACGAAAAAGAATAGTTTCGCACTTATTCAGATTAATCTTCATCTGCCAATCCGTCGAATATTTTTCTACAGCATAAAAAAACTTCTGCAGCTTATTATTAATCTTCTCAATTTTATCATCTGAGTGATAAACTATAATATCATCCGCAAAACCAATGATATTCTCAACCTGGCTTAAGAGGTCATGAATATAAATATTAAAAAGGATTGGCGCATTAACAGTGCCCTGTTGCAAGCCGTTAACAATGCAAAATTTCATTGTACTTAATGTTTTCCCATCATAAACTTGAAACGTTTTGTTCTTTAACATGTTGTAAATTAGTGAAATGAGATGAAAAGGAAACTGATAATGAATCAGTTTAAAGATTAAGCCTGGAATCCAGATATTATCGAATGCTTTCTCAAAATCTATTAAGCAAGCCCCAGTACATAAGGTTTTGTTCAGGTTCCAATGCACATCTGAAACTAGCAGATGTACTGCGTGAACTGTGGAGTGTTTATGTTTAAAACCGAACTGTCTATCGTTACATAAGCCCTGCTCCCTGCAAAATTTAATTATGATGTTATTAACACAAATTTCAAAAACCTTGCTTATATTCGGTAGTAAACTAATTGCCCTTAAATTCTTAGGGTTGCTTATATCCCTGTCCTTCTTTGGTATAACAATAACTTTAGCAACTTTCCAAGAATGTGGAAAATACGAGTTATTTAGCATATTGTTAAATAAGATACAATAGTCCAAAATAACTTCCTCTGGAATAAAACGTAGAATGATATTAGGGATATTATCCAGACCAGAGGATTTCTTTTTCCTCAATTTTCTAAATATATATATAATTGAATCCCTGGTTATAAAGTAATTACCTACTGAAGATTCTGACAAGTCATTGGATTTCCGATGAGAATTGAATGTGGTTACAGTTGATTTGCTGTATTCAAACCTATTTTGTTCTTCCAAAAACCTGGAGAAACCTCTATCAACTTGAACCTGTAAGCTGTTATTATTATCGATCTCTTTATGAGAGTGTACCGACTCCAAAAAGCTTCCTATAACATTTAACTTTTGGTCATCTTCCTCTACTAAATACTCGTTACCACCGTTATCAGTTTTCAAATCATCAGGGTTTATACCAGCATGCCGTATTAAACTTTCGTCCTCTGTTGATATTCTGATAATACCAACGCTGAGTGGCTGTGCGTTTTTGAACTGTTTTTTAACCTCGGAAAACATTTCCGTAGGGTTATTTTGATTAATTTTTTCAATTTTTTCTTTAAAAAATTTGTTGACTTCTATAGCAAAATTGTCGTTAATGAGTTTTCTAATAAGTTTTAATTTGACTTTTAATAAGTTTAATTCTAAAGGCATTACATTTATTTCTAATCTGTTGTGTTTTTTAATAACAGTCAATATTCTGCTTTTATCAGCCTGAAGCTTTCTAATGATTACGTTATTATATTTTTCAAATATATCGTGACTTTCATATTTTGGAACTGCCTTCTGAATAGAGTTGTGTATAAATTGATTGAGTCTACGAAGATAAAAATCTATTTCTGAATTTTCAAGGTTTTTATCATTTGGTATCGGTTCTGCATTATTCCGTTGGGATAATAAGTTATTTTTAAGTTTTTTCCAGTCAGTCCTACTATAATTATATTTGACGTTAACACAGACATGGCGACTTTCATTTGTAATATCAACACATGTTAAATTTTATTCCGATCTGGCAACTCATTCGTATAGTAACAGCTGTTCAAAAAAGAGCCTTCAGTGTTTTTTTTTTTTATAATGGAAAAATTAGAAATTCATGGTTTCATGAAATATTAACATAAGAAAGTTTTATCGGCACAAGAAATTCATAATGATATGGTGAATGTTTTAGGTGAAAGTGTTCCTTCATATGAAACAGTAATAAATTGAATTGCTGAATTTAAACATGGTCGTACAGGTATTAAAGATAACCCACGAAGTGGACGTTCAAAAACTACTACAACTACAGAAATTATAGCTAAAGTACATGATATGGTGTTAGACGATGACCGAGTGTAAGTGAGTGAAATAGGCAATGCCATAGGCTTCTCAAATAATCGAGTCCATTTTATTTTGCACAAGAATTACAAAAAAAAAAATTAAGCAAGATGGGTGCCGCATTTGTTAACAGTTGATCAAATATATATTCAAATGGAAATTTCTCAAGCTTGTTTTCATTGATTAAAGCGAAAAAATGAATTTTAACTATCGGAGGAAGCCTGGATCCACCAGAGACATAAGAACAATCAAAACAATGAACTCAAGCTGGTGGTAAGGCTGGAAAGGTTATGGCAACAGTTTTGTGGGATTACAAAATTTTATTAATCGACTATCTTCAAAAAGATAAAACAATAAATTCAGAATATTATTGTAATCTTTTGCATCGATTGAATACGAAAATTCGATAAAACTGACCTAGATTACATCAAAAAAAAAAAATTTTTCTTCAAGATAACGCATCAGCACATAAGAGTGTTTTAACAATTGCAAAAATCAACGAATTGAAGTACAAATTGCTTTCACTCACCTAATTTATATGATTTTACTTCCTGTGTCTTCTACCTTAATCTAAAAATTTCTTTGCTGGCAAGCATTTTACCTCGAATGAAGATGCAATTGCAGCTGCAAACTATTATTTTGCAGAGCTTTAGCAAAATTATTTTAATCAAGGTATAGAAGTACTACAAAAGCATTAGGCTAAATCTATTGACGTCTCAATAGATTATTTTGAAAAATAAATATAATTTTAAAAATCTTACACTTGTACTAAAAAATGTCGCATTATTTTGTTTAAGATGATGAAACTTTTTTATTTCTGCGAATTTTTAATCAAAATTTTTGAAGCATCAAGAAAACGTAATATATGATATAAAAAAAAACAAACAAATAATAAATAAAAAAATATAAAGGGGCTACCCCTTCTTAGCTGATTAATCGACCTGTCTAGACGGTTTTATTCTCTCCGATAAACAGTAAGCCCAGCTAAAAATATACAAATGCACTCAGAATATGGAGTTTACTTTTTGTAGTTTAATAAAAAATTTTTAGTACAGTTAAAAATAAAGGAACATACATTTTTCTCAAAGAAATAATTATTTTAAATTTTTTATACACTTTGTATTTTTTTTTAATATTTTAAAATAATATTCATTATAATTATATTTTTTATACATATATATTACTATTATTTTTTGTATAAATGTATTTAGTAGTCTTTTAAACCATATATGGCCTCATGGGCTCGGTTATACATTTATTGAAATAAAAAAAAATGATTTACTGTAATTTCCCGATTTTTTATAGTTTTCTTTATTTTTTCATTTGTTTGCAATTTAATAAAATCTACCCCCATATTAAAATTTTTATTTGTTGTCTGTTTCACAAAAAAATATTCAAAAAATTACAATTTGTTTTTTATTTAAATTGTTTGTTTATATACAAAATTATTTAATTTCATATTACAACACCTTCATGCACATATTTGGTCATACACACAAAATGTGTCTATAGACTGTGTGAGTATATATTTTGTAGATTAAAAAACAACCAAAAATCCAAAAAAAGGGAAACAATTTCAATCAAATGAATAAATCAGTTATTTTTTACGGAACTGATAGGTAATATTTTAACATTTATTTTTAACTGCTTAATCATTTGTTTTTTTCTGATGCGTCAGTTGTTTATACAACATTTAAAAATAAATAACAAAAACCATTTGCTTTAAATGAAAAGTAAGTAAACCGGATTTTAAATAAAATATCATTTCATTTAAATTGTATTTTCTGTTATTTTCAGTTACAAACTATTTAAAGTGTATGGATCCATACACGTTTATTGTATTTATGTTCGTGTATGTTTATAAACATGCATTTATGGATACTAAAGACTCCACACATACATTGATCCATACATGTCCATTAGTACCACCTTACAGGCAGAAACTAAGTGCACCGTACACCTTCGAATATAAAGTATTTTTGCAAAGCAATTTCGATTTTTCTTTTGCGAAAGTAGTATCAAGGATCCTATAAACCAGGATGAACAAGCTAACAAATTTTTAGCCACCCATGGTGTCATGCTGTCAAATGGTGCGACTACAAAAAAATTCTTAGTCGAGACCACGAAATTCTTAGCCAATTTACTAAAAAACTTAGCCTCTAGCTAGGGTTGTACCAATTCAAACATGTATACATTCACATCACAATCACTGTACTTGCGCTACAACCCTTGCTAGAGCTAAGTTTTTCTGTAAATCGGCTAAGAATTTCGTGGTCTCGAATTTTTTTGTAGTCGCACCATTTGGCACCATGTCATGATGGGTGGTTAAAAATTTGGTAGTTTGTTCATCCTGGTTTATAGGATAATTTGGTAGTAGGCGCCTTTTTAAATTTTTTGTTATATCTTTGACATTTACAGTCGGATTTTAAAGTATAATATTTCAATGTGTTTGTATCTAGGAGACCAATGTTTTGCTCAAAGAACCGAAGATATTAAGAAAAATTTATGTTCGGAAAAAAAATTTACGATAGTTTTGCTGGAATTATAAAAATTTAATAACATTACATTTGGGTGGTAGGATCTGAGATCTGGTGAGTAAATACTACAACGGAATACTTGAGGTTAATAACATTTAGAGCAAAAAATTGATCCCATTGGGACAAAAATTTTTAAAAGGCGTCCCTACTTTTGGCAAATTAATATTTTTTTAAACTGCCTTGAAAAAATAATTGATATTCGAAGGTGTACGGCGAACTTTTTTTCCGCTACGGTCTAATGCTTGTTCATACATGTGCATTAACGAAACTTGAAGTAATGTCTACATATATGATCATACATGTTTAATAATGAGCACTCATATGGACATTAAAGTGGTAAAAAAAAAGATCGAATTCAAGAGCTCCATAACCCTACAAATATGCTATTATGGAAAAAAATATGGTCTGCCAAAGAAATTTTTAAAAAAGAGATTTATTTAGAGGTAGTACGTCGCTATTGAAGTTTCAAAGCTGTACTTTTTCTATTGTTTTAAATAAATTAAAAATTCAGAAAAATAAAGTATAATTATTACGAAAAAAGTAATCCTTCACAGAATAAAATTACAAAATGCTGTTTGTAATATTGAACATCTTTTACAGAATATTTTTGTAAATACAAAAAAACTTTTTGTTATTTTTTGTAACTTAAATTTTTATTTTCAAAGAATTTTTATATGAAAAATAACAAGAAAAAATTGTTAAAAATTGAATTTGAATTTTAACAAATATTTTTAATTACAAAAAATTTTGTGATACTTTTTTCTGTGTTGTTTATCGTTTCTCTTGATAATTACATTTTAGCGTATAGGTCAAATCAATAATAAGCTGACGATATGTCGATTTTTTGCCGGGTATTCAATATTCAATCTAGTTACTATTTCTAAACGACTATATTTATACTACTAATTATGTAAAACTATGTGAAAAACATACGTTTAGGTTAAGAGGCTGCCTCAAAATATTTTGGCGCTGTCAAAAAATTGTTTGCTAACGCCAAGATTTCCATCTTATGCGGGCCCCTATCGATACTAACTTCTACTGGCTGCACTTTTTAAACTAAAAAACTTAAACTTTTTACTGTCTAGTTACATTTTGAACTGTCAATGATAAAGATTTAAAAATAACTTAACTTCAATTAAGTATATTAATTTGGCTGTCTAAGCCTCATTTTCGCAATCTGCCATCAGCTACTAACTGTGTTCTTAACTGACATATTTCTTTCTGTTCAAATATAAAATTTAAATTTAACTATTGTTCAGTTAAAGGATCTATATGTATGTGGTATCAAACTATGTGTTATTTGTTTACTTCCCTTTGTAAGTTTAATAGAACAAACACAGTTTAATCTAACAACAAATATGTCAAGGTAGTTTGATAGTTTAAGTTGAAAATAAATAGTAGAAACTTAAGAAAAGAAAATCTACTTCTTGCACACATATAAAAAATTACACCATTTTCAGTTGCATGTTTCATTATAATTATATTTTATACATTTAGCGCTGGTAATTTATAAAAATAAAGTTATAATTCAACCAAATAAATGCATATAAATTTATCATTCATTATCAGGGTTTAGCACAAAACTTTGGATATTTTTCGGTAAGTTAGCAGGTCTTAAAATGATATATAATTTTGTTTAAGAAAAAAAAACACTGGAAATGGTTTGAAAAATAATAAAAGAAGGCTTGAGGTAGGTTGATAAATATGTTATGAAAAACACAAGAAAAAAATACCACAACTAAATTAGAATTTCCTTTTAAGACAGTTGTCGTAGTTGTAGCTGATGTAGCTTTTAATGGCAGTTGTTTGAAGTAAATGCGTAGTATATTAAATAAAAAGAAATGCCTTTGAACACTTGTGTACAACAGTACAGCCAGATAGAGATTGTCAATGGGCTAATGTGGAAAGGCCCATACTATATTTTTTTATACTATTTTTAAATACTATTTTTAATCAATACATTAATAAAATATAAAACAGCTTCTAAAGATATCTAAAGTACTTGAGATTTTATTTAGTTTTTTCTTATTATTAAGTCAAGATCTGTCCCCACGGCGGGCACTGCGACCCATATGGATCTTTTGTACCAAGGATCATAAAACTAAACCAAATTCTGTATAATATTCCCTATGAACTTTAATACAGAAGATGGAGAAGAGTTTCTTATGTCTTCTTGTTTCTTATTTTTCTTCTCTAAGGAAATAAAAAATTAAGTTAGGCTCTTTCCAAATCAAGGCATCAATATTAAACTACAAATAAAAAAACTCATGTTGACTAAACTAAGGAACACGGGTAAACAGAGCGACAAAAATATTAACTTTATTAGAAAATATAAACAAGGTTTTATTAGTAGATTGTAAACACAACTTTAGAATTAGATGCAATTTCTATGAAAAATTTCTAAAGAAAAAAAATATTTGTGTCTCGGCCTAAATGGTTTTTGCCGTAGAAAAATTTTTCGCGAACTTTAAAAGCCACAAACCGTAATAAAATCGCAATAAAATCTTAATGTCACTTTTTCAGTAGAAAAATAATAGTCTTGTACGAGGGCCGTTCTAAATGTTCTTAACCTGACGCAGAGTTGGCGGTATAAACCGCAGAAAGTTAAGTGTATTGAAAATTTCCATATAAACACATGTTAAATTTCATTTCGATCTGGCAACTTATTCTTATGGTAACATTTAAATTATTTTTATATACTCTTAAGAAAGTTTGTAAGTTAAAATAACCGAAAATATCATTTCAAAGAAATGATATTTCATTTAAAAACCGGTCTACTTAATTTTTATTTAAATTAAATGCCATTTGTTATTTATTTTTAAATGTTGATTAATCAACGGACACATCCGTAAGAAACAACTGATATAATCAGTTAAAATAAATGTCAAAATTTTACCTACCAATCCCTAAAAAGTAAATGTTTTTTTCATTTATTTGAAATTATTTCCGTTTTTGTATTTTTTGTTTTTATGTATGTATGCATATGAAGCTATAAACACTTTTTGTGTGAATTTATTTGTATGTGTGTTAATGAAGTTCTTGTAAATTGTATTGAAAAAACTTGTATATATACAACCAATTTAAATAAAAAAACAAATTCAAATTTTTTGAATATTTTTTTTTTTTGAAACGGACAGCAAACAAAATTTAAATTTGTAATAACTGTTACGGACACAAATAAACCACAAGTTTCCGTTTTGTGGGTAAATTTTTATTAAATTTCAAACAAATGAAAAAAATTGAAACTGAAAAAAATGGTAAATGATAGTAAATTATTTCGAATAAATGTATAAAAAAGTTAATATAGATGTTTCTTTGAAAAATAAATGTATCTTCCTTTATTTTTAAATGGAACGGAAAACTTTTTTATTAAACTACAAACAGTTAACTACATAATATTCTGAGGCTATATACACAGAAAAAAATTAAAATATTTGTAAATATAATTAAAAATTTAATTGAATTTGGACCAGAAAATGAATTTATTATATAAATAAATAATTTTGTTTTTGTTAAAATTAACTCAAATTTAATCACGTTGACCTTTGGTGTTGTTATATTATGAAATTGTTGTGTTTATTATTAATTTATTTGTTTTTCCAGCAAAATTATTTGAATTATATATGTATTTATCTCTGTCAGATGCCTTGAAGATGATTTGCGATGCAAATCGAAATATTGAAAAAATAAAATATTAAAATTAAATAGAAAATATTTGAATTTTTATTTTTAAAAATTTATGACTTAAAGCCAAATAATTTCATTATACAACTAACTAAAATTTTTTAATTATTTTTTTAATCATATCAATTAAATTTTTAATCAAAAATCTTCAAGATTTTCAATTAAAGTTTTAATTATTAAAACCAAAAATCAATTAAAATTTTTAATTGAAATTCCGGCATCAAATCAATTAAAATTTTAATAAAATTTTTGATTGAAATCCCAGATTCAATTGATTTGAAAATTTTATTCAAATTTTCAATATTTATTTTAATTAAAGTTCTAACCAAAAATCAATTACAATTTTAGTCAAATTTTTAATTAAATTTCCAGCATTAAATCAATTAAAATTGTAATAAATTTTTTTATTGAAATTCCAGATTGAAATCAATTAAAATTTAAATCAAATTTTTATCAACGCATGTAAAATTTCTAAATACTTTGTACCAAATAGTTTATAGGAGTACCATAATACTTTTGAAGTTCCAATAGCATGACAAAAAATACTATGGTACATACTTTATCATAACTGGTGCATACGTATCCGCAGGGTTGCAAAAAAAAGTTTGTTCTCATGTTCCCATTTTCTAAGTTGCAATACCTAAAAACCCTTAACAAATTGTAAATAAAATTTTCCTTTTTTTTCTAAAATAATTTTTCGCAGATTTTGTTAGCTAAAAATATAAATAAATAATCTAAAAAAAAGGGTGGCCTCATAAAAGAATTTAAAATATAACAAATTCAAATTTTAACAATTCCTATAAATTTTTAAATATACCTTTAAAAACATGATTTCTTGATTAAATTTTTAAATCTGATTCAATTTTGAACGAATCATTGTTTAAATAATTTTCTACTTTATTCAATTAATACCAAAATCAGAGAATCAATTTCATTTTTCTTGATTATTTTCAAGAATCAATCAAATTGATGAAATTTTAACAATCAAATAACCAAAAATCGTTCGGGAACACAATCACAAAATAAATTATTCAATGGAGTTAAAATTAAATTATTGATATGAAGTGATTATAATTTATTGAAAGATTCACAAAATTAATAAAATGAAATAAAATTAATTATCAAGATCTGCATTAAAACCAATACACTATTAAAATAGCTTTCGATTGTCGATCTGAAAAATCTATTCAAATATAATTTTTTTTTTTTTATCAATAAATAATAAATCTGAAGCCAAATCCTCTTATCTGGCAACACTGATGTGTATACACTCTGAGGCATACAAACACTACATAGACTATTTTGTTTTCGTAACAATGAGTGCGCTTCTCTTTCTTAAAACAAATAAGTTACGCATAATATTAAAAATATTTTTAAGAAATATTTTTTTTTTGTTTAGGGATTTGATATGCAATCTTGCAATTTAAATAATAAATATAATATATGATTAAACTTTTAATTGAAAATGAACAAAAAATCAAAAAAAAAAATAAAAAAATTAATTGAAATTTTTTTGGCAATAATTTTTTCTGTGTATAAAGGCAACAACTTGGACAATAAGCTAATCTCAATTAGGTATCTTAGTCAAATAACAGAATAGCAATTCTACTTAAATGCTAAAAATTAAAAGATATAAATCTTGTTGTATGGGAAGAACAATAAATAAATTTAAAACATAAAAAACAAATGATTTTTCATTTATTTTAACTGTTAATCAATAATAAAGAAATTATATTTCATTTATTTTTAACTATCATCTAATTAATTACAAAATCCGTTAAAATAAATGATATTCCGTTTATTTCCTTTTTTTAAATGTCATAAAAATGTAAAAATAAACAAATTTTAATTTATTTGCTTTGTTTTAACTATCAGAACGATAACTATTTAAAAAAAGAAATTTTTTAACAAATCATTTTTAAGAAAAATATTTTTTGTAACAGAAAATCTGCACTTATATAAAATTTATTTTTTAAATAAATGTAAAAAAAGAGTGGAAAAATACATTTTTTTATATTTTAATTATTTAATCATTTAAATAAATAGTATGGATAACTTTTTAACCAAACAACAGTCGTTTATGTACTTATGGTGAAGTTTTTTCACTGATAAATCACATAAATTCCGTGAATTATTTTTATTGTTATTTTTTTCTAAAAATCCATGAATTTTATTTATTTTCTAGGCAAAGGTTAAATTCCAATTTCCTTTAAGAGTCATTCAATATGCCTTACACTTAAAAAAGTTTGTAAGTTAAAATAACTGAAAATATCATTTAAAAGAAATGACATTTCATTTAATAACCGGTCTATTTAATTTTCATTTAAATTAAATGCCATTTGTAATTTATTTTTAAATTTTGATTAATCAACTGACACATCCGTAAGAAACAACTGATATAATCAGTTAAAATAAATGTCCAAATTTTACCTACCAATCCTTAAAAAATAAATGTTTTTTTCATTTATTTGAAATTATTTCCGTTTTTGTATTTTTTGTTTCTTTTTTTTTTAATATACTCGTACAATACAAAATGTATGTATGCATACACAGAAAAAAGTATCACAAAATTTAAAGTAATTAAAAATATTTGTTAAAATTTAAACTCGATTTCTAACAATTCTTTGTTTGAAATATTTGTAAATTGTCACTTCTCATATAAAAATTCTTTGAAAATAAAAATTTAAGTAACAAAAAACTAACAAAAAGTTTTTTGTATTTACAAATTCCATTGTTGGTGCCTTTTTAAAAAATATTTTTTTTGTATTTACAAAAATGTTCTATGGACGATGTTCAATATTACAAACAGAATTTTGTAATTTTATTCTGTGTATGAAGCTTTAAACACTTTTTGTATGTATGTGTGTTTATGAAGTTCTTGTAATTTGTATTGAAAAATTTTTATAATTTAAATAAAAAAACAAATTCAAATTTTTTGAATATTTTTTTTTTTTTTGAAACAGACAGCAAACAAAATTTAAATTTGTAATAACTGTTACGGACACAAATAAACCACAAGTTTCCGTTTTGTGGGTAAATTTTTATTAAATTTCAAACAAATGAAAAAAATAAATGAAACTGAAAAAAAATGGTAAATGATAGTAAATTATTTCGAATAAATGTATAAAAAGTTAATATAGATATTCTTTGAAAAATAAATGCATGTTCTTTTATTTTTAAATGGAACGGAAAACTTTTTTATTAAACTACAAACAGTTAACTACGTAATATTCTGAGTGTAGTAATTTTTTAATACACAAATTTTATTGTTATTTAATTAATTCGAAAAAAAATTGTTCGCCATTGAATAAATTCGTGATGTAGGCAAATTAAAATACAATTCGTTTTAGTATTTTGTGTCATGATTAACTTTATACGTAAGTATATTAGTCCTGTAATTATATGGTTTTATAAATCAGGCACTCACACGCACACACACAAATATAATATAAAGGGCATGTAGTAAGTAATATTCTCATTTCTGTGTTTCAAAATAAGTTGTACTAAATATATTTAACTTACATGAGGATTTGATTTTAAATAACGATAATTTTCACCCGTTGTATACCAACCCGAACATATGGGTAAAAATGATAGAAAAGCCGGTGCTAACCACACAATAATTAACATTATAAAAACACGACGATGTGTCATAATTAATGGATAATCCAATGGTTGAACAATAGCATAATATCTGTAAACAATACAAAAAAAAAAAAATTAGACAAGAATTTGTTATTAGAATTTAGCAAAAAAAAAAATATATACAATGCTGTATTAAGCCTGTAAAGAGGAATTGTAATATCGAGTGTTTTTACAAATGCATTTCATAGTACGAGTATTTGTGTATTTTTGTCTATTGAACATTTAATCGTTATTTTCTTTTTGTATGTGTATGTTTTAGCTTATACTCACCTATCCACAGATATGCAACATAAATGCATTATACTGGCTGTTGAAAAATATACATCAAAACTATTCCATACATCACACATTATTGAACCAAACATCCATTTACCGGATATTTCAACGGAAGCATTAAAAGTCATGGCACATAAAGCCACCAACATATCCGCCACAGCTAGCGAAACCACAAAATAATTGGTGATAATGCTGAAAGAGTGGAAAACAATTGAAAAAATTAGAAGGAAAAAATTAACAATATGTACATTTAGACAATGCATCCAAAATAGGATTATATTGTGTTTGTGAATGCAAACACTTTTCATAGGAATTTCAAATGTGTTTTCTAAAATACTACTCTTGTATATCTATCTCTTGTTTTACATTTACAAAACAATTACATTTGCAAAAATCATATGTCCTAATTAAGGGTTTATTTTGAAAGTGATATACCCAGCAAAAAATGTGATGCAAAAGTAGCAGAAAAAGGATTTCGGTGTTGCTATTTTAGGTTAACGGAATTTTAGTTACTTCGGTAATAGTGAGAGCTTCTAAAGAATTCAATACTTCATTCAATTTTCAATTCTAATTGACTATGGATTGATAGAATTCTCAAACTACAATTTTTGAATGGCAACAGAAAAAAATTACAAAATTTTGTTTGTAATATTGAACATCTTTCATAGAATATTTATGTAAATACAAAAAAATATATATTTTTTAAAAAGGCACCAACAGTGGAATTTTTAAATACAAAAAGTTTTTTGTTATTATTTTGTAACTTAAATTTTTATTTTCAAAGAATTTTTATATGAAAAAATAACAATTTACAAACATTTCAAACAAAAAATTGTTAGAAATTGAAAATTGAATTTTAACAAATATTTTTAATAACTTAAAATTATGACTTTAGAGTTTTTCATCATTCGATTTGTCAGCCACTGAATTCAATCGTTAGAAATTAGTTTTGTTTCATTAGAATTTAAAATTTAGAAAATAAATAACTACGTTATTGGTTTTAAGAAAAACAAATTTAAGTTTTTTTTTTAAATACAAAAAAAGCAAAATTAAATAAAAAATTAAAAAAAAAACAATAAAATCGAAAAAATCGCTAAAATTTAAAAAAATCTCCAATCTTTTAATATTAAAAAAATATCGACAAAATTGGAATAATCGTTAAAATTAAAAAAATCGCTAAAAATTTAAACCTAGCTAAATTGGAAAAAAGCCAAAATTAAAAAATTACTACAATTCGAAAAACTCAATTAAAAAAACAAATCGTCAAAAAATTTAAAATAATCACTAAAATTTAAAAAAAAGTCGTCAATACCAGAAAAAAGCTAGAATGTGAAAAAAGCACCAAAATTAAAAAAAAAACATCGCTAATGTTTAAGAAAATTTCCAAAAAAAATACACAAGTTTAACACACAACTTTAAGCGTCCATATCTCGAAACCTAATAGCGCTAAAGAAAAACTTTTTGCACTAGAAGTCTTAAGTTTCAAGGTAATTGGCCTGATTTTTAGATCGCGAGTAGAGGGCTATATTTGGCGATACTCAATTTTTTATATATTTTTATTTTTATATTTTTTTTTTTGAAATTTTGGAGATTTTTTTTTTAATTAAAAAAATCGCTAAAAATTTTAACCTAGCTAAATTTAAAAAAAGCCAAAATTAAAAAATTGCTTCAATTCGAAAAACTCAATTTAAAAAAAATCGTCAAAAAATTTTAAATAATCACTAAAATTTAAGTAGAGGTCTTTTAAAATTTTAACGCTTATTCGATTTTGGCGTTTGTTTTTCAATTTGCAAGTTTTTTTTCAATTTAGAGTTTTTGATTTTAAATTGAAAAATTTTTTCGATTTGACCAATTTTTAACTTTTTTTTTCAATTTTTTGGGGTTTTATTGCAATTTTTGCGATTTCTTATAATTTCAGTTTTTTTTTCAATGTTGTCTATTTTTTCAATAATGGCAAGTTTTTCAATATTTCAGATTTTTTAACATTTTGGGTTTTTTTTCAATTTTGGCCTTTTTTTAATGGAAACATTTTTCTTCAATTTGCAAGTTTTTTTTTTAATTTTAGTCATTTTCAATTTAAGCAATTTTTTAATTTTTAACCTTTTTTAATTTTTGGCTATATTTTTTAATATTAATAACTTTTTCTCATTAAATTACGTATTTTTTTTTAATTGTTGCGATTTTTTAAAATTTGGGTTATTTCTCGTTTTTGGAGTTTTGTTTTTAAATTGGACTGTTTTTTCTTCAATTTGCAAGGTTTTCTTTCCAATTTTAGCGTTTTTTTTTTAAGCAACTTTTTAATTATGATTTTTTTTTATTTATGGTGTTTTTTTCTAATTTTGGAGATTTTTTATATATAGGGTTTTCCAATAAGGACTTGGCAACTTTTTTTAAAATAAAACGCAAACCATCTGAGATATTTCCAAAACTTTATGACCGACTTGAAATACAATCAAAACATTTATGAATGGAACTCGACTTCTTTGGCCACGACGGCAGCGGTCGATTCGTTGGACCCAATTTTCGATGACTCAGTCAGACATTTCGCGCTATTTTGCGTTCAATGTTGGCTCTGAGTTCTTCTAAAGTCGTCGGCTTGTTGGCATAGACCAATGATTTGACGTAGCCCCAAAGAAAAAAGTCTAGGGGCGTTAAATCGCACGAACGAGGCGGCCTATTGACTGGTCCAGTTCTTGAGATAAAACGCTTACCAATAAATCGATTGTAACGTGTGCTGTATGGTTTCTGGTACCGTTCTGTTGAAACCACATGTTGTCCAAGTCCATGTTTTCCAATTCGGGCCAAAAATAATCGGCAATCATGGCTCATGATATGGCCCAATGACGCCGCCGGCATGCAAACCGCCCCAAACAGTTATTTTTTGTGAATGAAGTGGTGATTCATGAAGCACATGTGGATTTTCACCAAACCAATAACGCATATTTTGCTTATTGACGAACCCGTTGAGCCAAAAATGAGCTTCGTCACTGAAGATGATTTTGCTTATAAAGTTGCGGTCACCGACTCCCAATTTCGGTAGTACATTTTTATAATTTGCATACGTTGTTCGTTCGTGTACTTTACCATGATGAAAATGTTGAGTTTAATGAAAAAAAATGAATGTTACAGTTAGATGATCAGTTCACAAATAACATTCAAAGTTGTCAACTACCTATTAGAAAACCCTTTATTTCTTGGAGATATATTTTTACAAATTAATGAGTTTTAACCGTTAATTCAATAATAACTTTTTGTTGTTTTCATCTTCTTTTTCTGCATTACATATATTTGTAGGAAATCGTTAAATTTATTGTAATAAAATAACATAAACGAATGATTGATTGATTGAATTTCCAAATTGTAAATCCTAAGGATTTACTTCCAAATGAGATAAATTTATTGAATTCCTTATACGTAAATTTGATCGAATAAATTTCAAAGAATAATTTTTCCGTGAATGCTTAAAAGGGAATTCATTGGATTCAAAAGTAAATCGAATTCGATTTTTAGGGAATTCATTTAAAATAAATTCAATCTTTAAAGCTCTGGTAACGGTATTATGTGAGTAACGACAGTCAGGTATTTCGGCGCATATCGATAATTTTTCGTTTACTAAAATAAAAAGCAAATAATTTGTATGTAAAATACTTAGTAACATTTAGCAATTAACAAAAGAAGTTAATATAAAACAACGGTAACGATAAAGGCAATAAAGTAAGTAGTTACTTGTATGGCTACAAGGATTATTAAAGAACATATCATATCCGAGTTTAAGTAAGATGGAAATTTTTTTAATAAAAAGAAAAGTTGATTAAGAATATTTTTGTCAATGATTTTTTTAATTAAAAAAAAACAAGAAATCTTCAATAAATTATTAACACAATAAAAATTGTAATCAAGTCTAATAACAGCTACACTCACAATATATTTTCGGTTACCGACTGTAGTTTATTTAAAAAGTAATACGTAAAGTTTGTTTTTAAATGAAGAATCAATTAAAATTCATAGAAATATATTTTTTAACTATTTGAATCAGTTATTCAAAAAACAAACTATAAAAATTTACAGACATTCAGTAGGAGTTGTTATTTTTAGTTAAATGTAAAATTTTATTTTTTTTTCTGCTTCAAAAAATAGAAATTAATATAATTCCTTTTTGTTTCTTTTTACCAAAATAGTTTGTATATATACAAAATTATTTCAATAAAAATTACAAGAATTTATTCAAATATACACACACACACAAAGCCAATAAAATTATATACATCTGTGTATGTTGTGTTCTGTTTTGTAATTACATGCAAATGAAAAAACTTTCAATTTGAAAAACAAACCACAAAAGTAGTTTTATTCTAACTTTTTGTCGGTAAAAATTTGATGGTTATTTTAAATGACTATCTATTGTTTTTACTTTTGTCGTTTATTAAACAATGATTCGAAATAAACAATAAAATGGGTTAAATATAATGGAATATCAATAGTCCTCTTTTTGATTGTATTTTCGAATAATTTAATATGTATTTTAAGTTGTTTTTAACGAAATAATATTGTGAGTGTACGGCTCTAAAAAAAACGTGTTTTATGTGACTTAAATTTTATTTATTGTTCTTAATTGTTAGATTAATCGAGCCAATCAAGCTACCCAGCCATCAAGGCAGAGATCCAACTTCAGACGCTAAGAGTTTGTCAAATTCTAATACAGTGATTTTTTCAAGGACTATGAAACAATTGGATGTACAGAAGTCGCTGGTATATCCAGTATATCCAAAATGTATTTACAATTTTTGTTTTATTATACTACATAAATTTTGTCAAATAAAATAAAAAAAATAACTGTATTAGAAGTTGATTAACTCTTGGCGTCGGAGGCTGGGTTGATGTATGATCGGTTCGATGATATTAACTCTGTCCTATTGCTTCATAGTTCCAATGAGCTCGTCTCACTTAGGCGTATGATTATTACAATATTACTCCTACGCCTCCGAACTGTCGTATAATAACATTCATGTTTACAAAAATTTTAGCAATTACGAATGATATTATTATTTAACACACAACGTTAATACAGATCAACAATAAAACTTAACTATAATTATTAAAAAATAAAACAAAACAAAACTAATTAAAATATTTGAAATATTATCGCAACAAAATACCCAGGAGTAAAACTGTTAATTATTCCGTCAGCACAAACCAAAATGAAAACTTAATTTTGAGTTGTTTTTTTTTTTTTGTTTTTTTTTTTGTTTTAGGTAACACACCCATTAAATACAAATCACTAACAAATTATACAAAAAAAAAAAAAAATACTAAAAAAATATAAAATATTACAAACAATCACCAACATAGTAAATTAACATAAAACCTACATAAATCAAAATTACCCGAAATATTATTAATGCTATCAAGAGGCAAAAAATAATAAAAAAAGAAATATTATAAAAAAAATATATTTTTATTTGAAGTCTATATAACAACTATGACGTAGTTGTAGTCATTAAGGACAATGTAGCGTTTTAAAAATAAATAAAACCTTTAACAAACTTTTAGCAATAAAATATTAAAATTTTGGAAAATTTTTCAAATGCTCAACTCGTTTATTTATTTGTATTAATTAAAGAAGTTTTTTTTTTAAGTTTTTAATGAAAAAAGTTAAAACTTTAAAATATTTTTTCCAAGTTTTTATATATAAATTAGAAAAATGTTTTTTTGCAAAAAAGGTAAATTAAGGATGTCTTCATTTTGTTTATTTTAACAGTTTTTGTCGTCTTTTTCTGTTTTTACTATCTATAACAAGTTGGCCCCACTTCTTTAATTCTACATAAAGGAATACAAGTTAATAGAAAAGGAAAACACGATAATAGTGAAAAATCTATCAACAATTACATACACACTCGTGTGTCTGTGTACGTGAACACACGTACAACCACATTTTGTAATAAAAAGTACAAAAAATACTAAAATTATATTGTTTTTGCTAATGACCTTACAAGTAGAAAGCGTTCTTCTAAGTTTAGGGATTTTTAATTTAGATTGAATTTGAATTTAAGGATTTACATAGTTGTATTCGAATTTCTTTTTTTTTTCGAAATGTCAAATGCACAAAAATATCATTTGAATCGTTCTTTTGAGTTGTTAAACATTATAAATTTTGAAAAATAGTTCAAAACAATAGTTTTAAGAAAAATGCGTTTTAAGTTATCTTGAAATTCGGGGTCGAAAAATTCATCAAGAATCTGTGAAAGTTAATTTTTTTTTTTTATTAATTCTAGAAGTAATTTTTGTTTGTCTTTGAGTTTCCAAAAAAAAATGATAAAAAGTTGTAGACGTGTTTTAAAGTAATTTATTTATTTATTAAATGTTTTACAAATTTCAATATATTAATAAAACCGAAAAGAAAACGTCTCAAATATTAGGTCTGTTTGACGTACGTTACCGTGGGCACCCGCGGGAACCCAATCTTACCAGAAAGCGTTTCTTGTAACAAAAATTGGGTAAATGAGAGCGTTCATGAGAGAGTAATTGTGTTTCTCTTTTTACCAGAACTTACCCGTACTTTTTGTTTGGGTAAAATGGTAAAATTGTCAAATCATCAGCTGCTGCTAATAAATTAACTGTTTTGCATTTTTGAAAAAAAAAAATAAAGTTAAATAAAAGTTTACTATAAACAACTTTTCCTTCTTAATAATGAAAAATACATTTGAAAATGTGGTTTTGTGCGTTCGCAGTATTTTGGGCATATTTATGGTTTTGTGAGAGAATTTTTTGCTTACTCTCATTTTACCAGACTTTACCCAAAATTACCTCGTACAGACCTATTGATTCACAAATGTGTTTTTATAGTTTAAATAATAATTCTTAGAAAACAAAGACTTCGACTTCGTTTTGGTGACTGCTTTTTCCAGTTAAATTTTTTGTTAAGACCTATTTCGTTCTTCTAGTTTAATCGTCGTTTGATAAATTCGTTCAATCGTTCATAGCTTATTATGTATTGGTTTGAGCCGCAAAACAGTTTTGAAAATATTGAGCTAGAAATGAATATAAATATCCTCTTTATTATTCCGAAACCTGTTTCTTGATATTAAGTATCATATTTAAGATATCCAGCTCTATACCACAGTTAATAGGCATTAGATTGCTGAATACATCAAATTTTGCAGACAAAGAAACTATATTGGCATATGCAACAAATTTTTATAAAGAAATTAAGAAATATACTTCAGTATTACTTTGCTGCGTTCCCAAAACATCGATAGCGTAACTGCTTTTAGACGCACATTAAAGTTTTGATGTGCAGCAAGGAAAGTCAAATTCGAAAACCAAAATTGATATGCAGCACAAAACAAGTTTTTCTTTTTTGCTAAAGCTTAATAAATTATGGCTTACTGTACGAGGTCGGATCAATAAGTCCGTGACTTTTCGACCTTCCCTCGTAGTTATATAAAATACAACACTGCTCCCATCAAGTACCACCTTTTAATAGACTACTGTAAAATTCTGACCACGTCACGTCTTTTACTTTTCGTCTTTTACTTTACGTATTTTACTTTGCTTTGTTTGATCAACAATTTCATCGTTGGAGCTAAATTTCTTTCCACTGAGCCATTTCTTTAGGTTTGGAAATAGAAAATAGTCACTTGGGGCTAAGTCCGGAGAATAAGGCGAATGAGGAGGCAATTCGTAGTCTAATTCATGGATTTTAGGCATGGAAACTAAGCTGTCACATGATTCCGTTGGTGGCCTATTGTAAGCAAACGCGGCAGCTTTCTCATACTCAAGTGATCGTTCAAAATTTAAACCCCTGAGCCATGTGAGATGCCTATGTCTTCCACAATCTATCGCACATTCAATTTTCGATCGGCCAACGCCATATCGTGAATTTTTTCAATTGTTTTGGGTGTAGAGACCTCAACTGGGCGTATAGGACGTTCGGCATCTTTCGTGCTTGTAAGGCCACAACGAAAGTCAGTAAACCACTTTTTTACCATTGAAATCGATGGTGCAGAATGCCCATAGTATTTATCAAGCTTTTCCTTGGTTTGATTGACGGTTTTTTTTCGCAAAAAACAATGTTTAGTGAGCACTCGAAATTCACTTTTTTTTTCATTTTTAAAAAAATCCAAGAGGTTATATGTTAAACGCAAAGTAAATGACGGAACTTGCTCAAAATTTGACAGTAGTCTATTAACACGTGGTACTTGATGGGAGCAATGTTGCATTTCATATAACTACGAGGAGAGTTCGAAAAGTCACGGACTTATTGATCCGCCCTCGTATAAAAATATATGCAAATTTATAGTTTTGTTAAAAATACATTCCGCTATCGATAGTGAAAATGTTGATTTAAGGAAAAATTAACGTAAACTTTCTTTATTGCTCGATAACGCAGTTTTGGCATATAGATGAAACCAACAATAAGCTAACTAGTTCTCAATCATCCGCTTGGCCATTTTATTTGCGAAATATTTATATATTTTGTTTAAAAAGTATCCAAAAAGCAGATTAATAATAAATAAAAATATTTTATGGAAAAACAATATTTTTAAAGGTTTTTATTTACTTTACATTTGTACCTGTTGAACAACCAAAAGAAAAAAAATTCTGCCCAACCAAAAACAAATTAAATGAACGATTGAACAAAAAAAAGCGTTTTTTGGTAAACTATGTCTTTGGATCAATTGAGTGAATAAAGCAATTGAAGTAGTTCGTTCATAAACGACAAAAGTTCAATTAGTTTTACTTTCACCAAGCTTTTTCTACAGGGAATATTCCACATTACTTTTTTTTGTGAATGTCCATCATAAATAAGCAAGAAAATTCGGAGTACTTCAATTAAGTATTTTTTTATGTGGAATTGGAACTAAGAATAGCGCTGAATTAAATATTTTTGGTTTTTAACCTTTTTATTAGATGTTATGCTGATATTAATTGTGTTACAAATCAAACACACACACGCATACTGATACACATAAACACTCACTCATATGTATCTAGTATCTATGTTCATTATGTATACATGACACATAAACAAGGCGGTAAGTAGAAATTCATGTTGTTACTGATAAACGTTAATGATATTTAAATAAAAAGTTTTTTTTTTTTTGATATTAACGTTTGTTTCTGTATGTGTTTGTGTGTGTGATGGAGTGTGCGGTAGAGGTGTGTATGTATGTGTGTTGAATAAAACAAATGTATTGTTATTTATGTAAATGGGTGTGAGTACGTGCGTGAAACAAAATGATCAACTACTCTTGATGGTACTCGTAGAATGTTATTCCTTTGTATTTAAAAGGCACTCACGCTACTTTAAATAAAAATGTTAAACACCTAATACTCATTTGAGGAGTTTTTGGAATTGAAAAAAAATGACTGTATGTTTTAAAAAGCAAATAAAATTTAAAAATATTTATTAGTTTCTTAATAAAAGACATATAAACCGGGAAAATTAAATTTTCCTGGTTAAAAATTATTTTTTGAATCAGACCAAATTGGTTCTGTATAATTGATTCAACTGCAATAAAGTTAAATAAAATGGAATATAAAAATATATTCTTTGATATTACAGAGTCTTGGTCTAATTATCCATTTTTATATAAAAATAATATACTATTTTTTTATATTGCCAAAATAAAAACTACAATATTTTTTTTTTTTTTCAGGGGATGTCCCCTACTAATGCAGTGCATTGTGTTAGAATTAGGAAAATATGTTATGAGGGAGGAAAGAGGGAGTAGTGTTGAAGAGTACAGACAATATGCAATATATCTGCAAGAGTACAACAACCGGGTACACACTTTGTTGCTGAATTGGTTACTCAGTGATCAGTGCTATGCCTTCATCACTAATTGGCCCAACAACAAAAAAAATACAAGGCGGTTGTACCGTGCAAAATAGAGAAAAAAATTAAAAAAGGGAGAGGAAAGGGAAGGGAATAAAATCTAGCAACAATAACACAGGCAAATAGAGACATAAAAGCCCTTTGCCCCTTTAAGTTTTTTTATTAATTGATTTATTGTAATTATTATTTTATCTGGACATAAAAACGGCGCGTTTAAATTCGATTTAACGACACTAAAAACATAAACGATATATGCGGACAAAATGCGTGTTGACAATTTAAAAGACAGAACACTACTTGTATGTACCTATATCAGTGATCGGCACTCATAGCACTAAGGGTCCGAACACAATCGGCAATTTACACGTACACAACACGAATGTCTACAAATCTCACAGCTAAGAGCACAAAAAATACAATTACTTCATTCAGTAGTACGCTTACTTTCAACAGAGCAAGTATATGCCGCTTTGTTGAAGAAATAAAGTACACTCTAAAAATTTGTTTTTTATTATAGTTATTTTTTTTATTGTAGGTATTTTTTTTTTTGTTTTTCGTTTACATTTTAAATTAAAAATGTGGAACGTTAAGTGAAAAGATTGTTTTTTTATTTTTGAAATATAATAAATGAGGCAAAGTGCCTTGTATTCAATCAAAAATTTATTATTATCATTATTATGAATTATTTTAATTTTTTATAATAGAGAAAAGAAAAACATGAACTATTTTAATTCAATGAATACAGATATTCTCTTATCGATTAATTCATTTATTAATGTATTCATTCATTTATATGTTTGTTTATGCCGACCACTGACCTATATAAATTTAGGTTATTAGTTTTATAATTTTTCATGCGAATATCCTTTACTAAAATGCCTGTAAATTTAGTGTCTGGTGTATTGTAATTTATAACATAATTAAGTACACCACCTTATGGTATTTGAGCATACTTGAGTTATCTTTTTATTTCTTTTCCTATGATAAAAATAAATTTTAGAAAGGAAATGTTTGAAAAAGTGTTAGAATTCCGAAATATTTTTCTTTACACTCAAAAAAAAAAAAATAAATAAAATTTTTAAGGTAAATTTCTATAATCAATTTTTGGTCACTGTTTGATTTTGTAACAAATACATTTATCAAAAATAAAATGTTCAACATACTTTGACGAAATGTCCGAAATGGTCAATAAAGAAGAGGTCATCCAACGATATATAGTAACATTCAGAATAAAAATCTATTCGACCCTTAGTTTAGAGAGGGAATAAAGGGTGAAAAAAGGCATAATGAAAATTATTAACTTTTCTTACATAGCAACCATATACGTAACGGACAAATATAATTGGGATGACTATATTCGAAGAGCATCATATATTTGTAAGTTTATAATTGCATCAATCACATTTTAAATAGTTGTGACAATCATACTCCTTACTTTTTATAATAAGATAATTAAATTGAAACAGATCCAAATATTATCATATTATACTCCCGGTATTCTGTTAAACCAGTATTAAAAATCTAACTGGATTAAAATATAAATACGTTTTGAATTTATTTATATAATCTTGTTTGATTAGGTTTTATTTGACCCTTTTGGAAGCTATTTTGCATTTACATACATATTTATTATTTGAATATTCAAATTTTATTAATTAGAGGGAAGGCACGCAAAGGAAAACGCATGGTTGGAGCAATTATAATCAAAGAGCATAATATATTATTCGGATTATGATTGTACCAACCATAGTCGTATTATAATATAGTTATCATATTATGTTAATAAAATAACCCTAATTTTGCCATAAAATAGTCTCTACAGTTATATTATGATTCAAAACAATGAAAAAGTTCTTTGAATTTAACAAAGAAATGTTTTTTCTAAAGAAAAATTTGACATTAAGGACTCTTTCAAGAAAACTTCTTTGATTCTATGGACTTTTTTAAAGAAAAATACTTGAAAAAAATTTTAATTCTAAGGCCATTTTTTAATAAAGAAAGCATTGGTTTTATGATTCTATTACAACGGTTCCTAAATGGGGATCAGTAGCTGCATGCAAAGGGGTCCGGGAAGAGTTCGGACAAAAATTCTTTAAAAATAAGAAGGTAATTATAAATAATTTTCCATGTCGTTTGCCATAAGTGTATTTAAAAAATCAAAAAAAAATGTAACTAATAAAAAGTTGTGGTATTCCAATTCTTAAGACTTTTTTTTTTTGTAAAATTGAGAATCAATTATGAATCAATTTTTCCTATTCAAAAATCACAAATACTTAGAAGCATTTTAATAGAAAACACCTAAAAATCCTAGAGTTTTTAAGTTTTTCTATGGTAATTTAATTAAAATATTCTTTCAAAAATTTTATCTGATAAATTTCTTAAATTCTGAAAATTCTACAATTCCATCTGTCGTATTTTTTACTACTACTATTTTTTCTGAATATGTTCGGACCTGATCATCAGCCAATAAATTTGCCTCAATCGGCCCGTGAAGTAAATGTTAGTTCTATTAGAGTCTAAGAATATTTCTACTAAAAAAAGGTTGAGATTCTAAGAATTTTTCATGCTGAAAAGCCCTCAGAATCTAAGAATTTTTTTTAGAATATAAGTTTTTTTTAAGAATACATATATGATTTTTTTATCTAGGAAAGATTTTGCAGAATCTGAGAATTTTAGCTTAAGCAAAAGTCCATAGAATCTTAAAATGTTTCGGAAAATTTTTTAAAAATCTAGTATTTTGTATAAGAAACCCTTTCGTAGAAAACAACTCTTGGGTTCTACAGACTTTTTCCTATAAAAAAGTATTATATTAATATTCTGAGTAATTTTTCCACAAGAATTAAACATATTTAAAAAAAAACAAGTAAGAGCGGCTAAATTCGGCTATGCCGAATCTTATATACCCTTCACCATGGTATTCTGAAGGAGATGAATACATCGTTGGAATATACTACCTCATAGCTCTCCACAAACAAGCGGTATCCCCATTTATTTTTTCTTAAATGTCCAAAAATTTTAATCCAAAATAATATGTCATGTAAAATCTCAAATTTATATTTTTCCATATGTTTCAGCGCTTTTCTTGTCAAATTTGGCATTTTCTAGGCAAAAAAAAGTTGGCGACACTACTATTTATTTTTTATTTATATCATTCACAATAGTTGTGAAACGTATTTAACCTACGTATTTATCTTCACACTCTTATTAAACAAAGGGATTTTACTGGAAAAATTAGAGGTAGTCCTGGTTTTTTGCTAATATCTCAGCCATTTATTAACCGATCTGTCTGATTTTTAATAGCAAACAGAAATGGATCACATGTAACAGAAATAAAAAAGAATCAAGTCCTCATCATGTCTGGGTTCTTCGGAAAACCCATTTCAACACACAGACGGACAGACGGACAGACGGACAGACGGACATCGTTAAATCAACTTCGCTCTTCATATGGACCCAGAATATATATACTTTATAGGGTCTAAGATCAATATTGTAGAAATTACAAACGGAATGACAAACTTATATATACCCTTCCACCTATGGTGAAGGGTATAAAAATATATATATTATTGTTTTTATTAAAGATAATTAAAAAATATATATAAACTTAAGTTATAGAATCTTTTTGACAATGAATTTTTGCAACAATGAATTGACTGGTGTAAATTATAATATTATACATATAAGGCAGATAAAACCCCCCAGGTGTAACAATGATCAGATATTACCATTTTTACATGGATGACTGAACTGCTACAATTTTGTTTATTGAAACTTATGACTGAAAATGTCTACGGTACGTTTAATTTGATTTATAATTATTCATTGATTGTTGTCAGTATTTTATACGCTTTTTGCACTGACCTACATCTTACATCTTTCATCAATTTGCAAAGATGTTAACATCTTACTATAAGAATTATACAGGGCACAAATTCTACATCTGCAAAAAGTTATCTTTTCTCATTTTGTTCCATCTTACATTTCTTTCGTTATTTTAGGTGTCATCCAACAAACTGACATTACAGAAAATAAACGAAACAAATTTATTCAACAAAGGAAAATGAGCGGCAAAACAACAACTACTTCAATGATTTTTTTTAACAAAAATTATGCGTCTTTTTCTTTTAATTTTTTGACAGCTGAATAAATGACAAATGAAAGATGTTACCAATTTAAATTCATGTTTCACGTTTTCAACATCTTCCATGCGTTTCACAAAGATGTTTAGTGTAAAAAGCCTATTAGAGTTCCACAATTATAATATTATTTTCATACCCATCTAAAAATCGAAATATATATGAGCATACATGATCATACATGGGCCTGTATATGATCATACATGGGCATACATGGTCATATACGTCCATACATTGTTCAATATATGACCATACATGATCTCATATATGATCATATATCTTCGGATCCGAAATTTGAGGGTATATGGACGTATATGATCATATACGAGCATACATGAATAATATATGAGCATGTATGATAATATATGCACATATATCACCATATACCCTCAAATTTCGGATCCGAAGATATATGGTCATATATGAGATCATGTATGGACGTATATGACCATGTATGCCCATGTATGATCATATACAGGTCCATGTATGATCATGTATGCTCATATATATTTCGATTTTTAGATGGGTATTCAGAATTTTTATTACCACAGTATGGTTACTGCCAATCATTTTACAAAATAGAAAGTGGCAATCATGAAATAATACAATTTTTACTATAATAATGATAGTAGCGACCATATTGATGCATAGAACTAATTAATAAACCAATGACTTGATTGTGATAACCATACCCGAATACAGCAAGTAAAATATAGTAGCAGTAATCATGTTGCAACCATGTTTTTTCTCTGCATGAATATTTCAACAAAAAAACTTGTTTAAAATTTATTTACATTTTTTCACACTTTTGTTTACTAACTAATTATTTTGAGTTTGTGATTGTAAAGCTATCTGAGCAATTTATTATGAAAGTAGTATGTAAGAATTCCCAAAAAATTCTTTTAATAATGGTGTTCCAAAGTATTTATTGGCTTTAATTAATTGCACAAAACATTTTCTTTAAAACAATAAAGATCGCTGAAATTTAAAGTGGGATAACTACAATACAAGTGTTTTAAGTTATCCCGCTTTACTTAAATATTTTTCCCATCAAAATAATGTATTTGGCTTAGAGACTTAGACATCGTGTTTTCAAATCTGTTTTTCCAACATTTTTAAGAAAAAGTTTTCTCAATCATAAAAATTGCACCAACGTTTCCATTAATCTAAACACTGAAATGTAAAAACTTTTATAACTCAATTTAAAGCTAAAATGGAGTTACACTACTTTCAAAATAATTCCTCCATTTCAGCTTTATATTATTTTTTATGTGATAAATTACTTAAAGCTAAAAGTCAAATATATTTAGGCAAAAATGTGTACTTGCTTAGAAAAAAAAGTTATAAATATTGTAGGAGTTAAAGACAAAAGTAGTTTAGAAAATTTTCACGCAATTTTATATTGAAAAAACAAAGAACAAACCAAAGGTTTCTTTATCCTTCAATTCTATCACAATACATTCCATCAAAAAAAAAAAAAAATAAGGTAAAATGAATGAGGTGTTCTTTGTCAGACTTAAATCTACGTTTTAAAGGAAATGAACACAAATTTAAATTTTGTACATTTATTATGCCCTACATCACTCTGTGGGACAGGGTATATCGAGTATGAAATTTTATTACTCTTTGTCCACAGCCCTATAGTATTCCAAAAAGGAAATATTTTGATATCCATTTTTTGTAAAAAGAGTGACAAAAATCTCTTCAATAAAAAGCGCCTTAAAGCCGAAAAAAGCTTAGACACCCTGTTAATTGAAATACCTTTCCTGTAACTTGACCTTCGGTATTTGACCCAAATTTTAGTATGGTGTGGAATAACCTATATTCGGCTTTACTTGCTTATTTTTTTATGAAAACTTTCAATAGAGGAACATTTTAAAGTTTAAGGAAATTGTAAATCTTGCAAATAGACAGTTACAAGTGTAAAATAAAAAACAACAATCAGCCTTTTTTGGCATAGAGCAAAAAAACAAATTTATTGCGTGTTAGTTTATTATTAAGCATACATGAATTTTTTTGTGATCTTAATATAGAACACATAATAATAAAAATCAAAAGAAAATTATATGAGGGAATTCTTAAAAAATATTTTCGTTACCCGAGTAAAAACGGTTATATATAATCATATATCGCGTTATGTAATAACATATTATCATACATAAATATATATGTCGGTACTCATAACCATATATTGCTTTATTTTTTTATTTTATTTTATTTATTAATCATATAATTAGAAATTATATGTTAATACCCTAACCGAGCACTAGCAACAAAGGCCTTCGGCTTGTTGTAGCAAAAACAGACCAGAGCCTCTGGTGGGAATTGAACCCACGACCCCCGCACTGATAAGCTAGCACGCTACCAACTAGCCTACCGGGGCGCTCGCTTTATTTTTATTAATTCGCATATATTGTGCGAATTAAAATTAGATATGCTTTATATGATAAGATATGTTATATAATATATCATATAAAATTATATATAACACCATATATAATCATATAATATATGAATCATATAAACTTATATATGGCTTATAAAAGACCATATATATTTATATATGCTACTATCACGGTGCCGTGTAATAAAGCAATAGGTAGTAAAGCCATATGGCCTTATTTCACACGGCATTGAGAAATAATGGATTTATTTCCAACGGAGAAGTGTAATAAAGCCATAATGGCATTATTTCACCTTTGATAATTTTCTGTGCAATATTTTTGTGGTATATTTGATTTTTTTTAATAACAAAAAAAAAATACAATACAATAAGTTCTGTTAACAAATGAAAATTGGGCACAAAACGCTTGAGAAGAAAAACGTGCTGATATACACTAACGGTTCTTCATGCATAGCCAGTCGCCAGAAAGAAAATGGTTCAATATGTTGAAGAGCAGCAATCAAAATGCGGCCGCAAGGCCGCCGCGACGGCAGCGAAGACACCGCGCCGGGTCCCTTCCAATGGCTGTACGCCATAACTTTTCAGCCCTTAAAAATAACAACTTATTCTTTTGGCAATACATATGGTATGGCATTATTTCCACTTCAATTGATATAATTATACATGGTACAACATTTGCCTAAAAATTTTAAATATAGCTATATATGATTCCATATCAATGGTATTATTGATATGATATAATATATAATTAGATATGGTTATATATTTTTCTATATCAATGATATCAAATTTCAGCCAGGGAGATCAAAATTTTCTTTTTTTTTACAAAACTATAATATTTAAACCCATTTCGGGACTGCAATACCCAGAAATTATTTACATGATTTGAGATATAATTAGTTATAGATATATATGGTTCTATACCAATGGTTTCGAATCACAAATGCTGATGAAAAAAAAAAATTTTTTGTGTGTTTTTAATTTATTTTTATTTTCTTATTAAAATTTTTTTTTGCAAAACTTAAAAATTTTAATAATAATCTAGGTACATACACAGAAAAAAGTACCACAAAATATTAAGTACAAACAAAAAATTACAAAATTATGTTTGAAATATAAAACAACTCTCATATCATCATTTTTAAAAAGACACCAAAAATGGAATTCGTAAATACAAAAAACTTCTTGTTAATTTTTTGTAACTTAAATTTTTATTTTCAAAGAATTTTTGTATGAAAAATTAAAATTAGAAATTGAATTTGAATTTGAATTTTAACAAAAATTTTTAATTACTTAAAATTTTGTGATACTTTTTTCTGTTTAATTAAAAAAAAAATATTTACAAATTCCATACAAATATTTTTTTGTATTTACAAAAATATTCTATGAAAAATGTTCAATATTGCAGATAGAATTTTTTAATTTAATTTTTTATTTTCAAATTATGTTAAAATAACTAACACATCAGTAAAAACAAATGATAATTCCGTTGAAAATAAATGTTAAAATTCCGTTAAAAAAAAAATATTTATTTACTTTTTTGTGTTTTTTTTTTTTTGGTTTTTTTTTTATCTGCAAAATGTAGACTCTCATACTCTATAAAGACAAGTTTGGCGAATGGCCTTATGCGTGTGTGTTTATAAGGTTTTTGTAATTTGAATTGAAATAATTTTGTATATAAACAAACAACGTAGTGGAAACAAATAATACACAATTTTTCGCTTTGAAGCTAAATTTTTATAAAATTTCTGAAAAAAATCGATAAATGATAGTAAATCATTCTGAACAAATGTATAAAAATGTTAAAATAAATATTTCTTTGAAAAATATACAGTACCTTAACTAATTGATCACATGTTGGTAGCAAAAACCTAAAATCGTTTGCAACTTTATTGTTTGTGATGTCAGATGGATATAACTTAGCATGTAAATATAACTGATTGAAAGTAAATAACAACACCAAAAAATGTAAGATTCTTCTTTTTATTTTAAAGAAATTGCTTCAAAAATTATGCATTATGAAAATGATCAATTTTATAACATTGAAATTTTTTTTATTTAATATTTAATTATCATTATCGCTTCTATCCGTTTTGGCATAGACTCTTCTAAGTTTCTACAGAAGTCTCCACTGATGTTTCGCCAAGCAATTTGAGATTTTTGCCATAAATCATCGAGGTTAGGGCAGTCACTGGGCGTATTAGAAAAGCATGCTTGAACTCAACCCATGCATGTTCGATTGGGTTGAGGTATGGGGATTGAGGGGGCCAGTCGAGTACTTCAAAGCCGTGGTGCTGGACGCAAGCTTGAGCTACATGGGAAGTGTGTTTCGTATCGTTATCTTGCTGGAAGATGACGTCCGACACACTTTTCTCCCACATTTCTAGGCTCTGTAACCTTGCTGAAGAATATCTACGTATTGGTTGGCGTTCATTCGTCCGGAGACTCTGATGCACTCTCCCACTTCCTCCATTCTCATACATCCCCACATCATTATGCTACCTCCGCCATACTTCACTATCGGCTAAACAATACGGCTAGTTAACGGCTCGCGAGGCTTTCTCCATATCCACTGCCGTCCATCTTTTCCGAGACGGTTAATTTTAGTTTCGTCTGAGCATATGACACGTGTCCAGTTACTTATGGTGTAGTTGTTATATTTTTTTGAGAACTGAAGTCTCAGTTTTCTATGTCGTTTCGTCAAAATTGTTTTTTTTTTTTACTTTGACGCATCCATGTAACCCATTTTTCATAGTTTCTTTCTAATAGCTTCAGTTGCAACACTTATTCCTTCGCTGTGAAAAATATCGTGCCTTATTTGGGCGAAATTTTCATGAATACCAAACTTTATTTGCCTCACAATACGTCTTTTGGCTTCCTTCCAGGCTTGTTTTTTAAACCTAATGTGTTGCATTTCTTCCGAACTTTGGATACCATGCCAATAGAAATACCTAACCGACTTGCTATTTCCCGGTATGTGATGTTTAAATCTATCAGTCTCCTTATTTCTTCGAATTTATTGGATTAAAATTTAATAAAACAAACAAAAAAAAAAAAATAAATAAACAAATACATGGAAAAAAGTATTCACATTACATAAAAATTTGATTAGGGATATTTAACAGCCAATCAGTGAATAAAAACGGTCAAAGTCTGAATATTGCTAAATTAAGTTACTAACCATTTCCTGTTAGCATCACAAAGCCAACTAATGCATCACATTAATTTGTTTGCATTTTTAAATATTATTTGAAAAGTAACGGGATATTTCCAGCAACTCACTGCAAGAGAAATGAGACTGTCCTACAGCAAAAAAGCTTCTTTAAAATTTTTAATAAAATTGATTGATACCAACAAAGTTAACGGTATTTTGAAAACATGTTAGTTGAGGTACTGTATGTATGTTCCTTTCTTTGAACAGAACTGACAGCTTTTTTTATTAAACTACAAACACTAATTTACATATAATTCTGAGTGTGTTTCTTGTTTGAGCTGCTATGTTGCAGATAAATTTAAATCTTACTTAATTTCCAAATATGTTGCTGGATCTTATTCTATTCACCATTTTTGGGATCAAATGAGATCAGCTTTATATTACAGCAGCTATTAAAGAATGTGATATTGTACATGAATTAATATTGTATCATATCAGTTTTTTTTTACTTGGGTCATTATTAATATAAATTTTAAATTTAGGGAGGGGAGCCAATTTACTTGAAAATATCTTTATCGTTGGATATCTTACATGATAATAAATATAATATTTGTAGGCATAATACATCTAAGATAAATATTTAAGTAATGGATTTTTATGAATTGTTGATCTGTTATCATTTAATCATATTCTTTTTATAAATTATTTTATTGTAAAGAAACATGAAAATTTTTATTAGTAAATTATAGAGAATAAAAATTGAGAAATTCCACAGAGCCAGCAGGATAGAATACTTAGTACTTTCGGTTGACGCTACCCATCCTTATAAATATCCACGCTCTCCTTTCTCCCCTTTGGTCATTGCTTGTTGATGATTGACTATTTTATATTGAGTGTTTGGAAACAAATTAACAAACTCGAAAACAACACACAATTAGACTAACATCAACGAAATTTAACAATTTATATTTATCCTCTATATTTTACAGTTTCTATTAAATGTTTAATTAATAAAGAATTTTAAAGCTTGAAATTGCTTAATTTATAAATTAACTTTTTCGGAAGTATAATGTCTACACATAATATATTAAATATCAAGATAATATATCCAACGATGTAAATATTTTTGATAAATTCAATTAGAAAGCTAGAAATATTCTGTTTTATTTAAATATAATTTTATGTTTCAAAATATGGTTTTATAATATTTTAAAAGTTTAAACAATTTTACATTATTAATTTTATTGCGGAAAGAGTACTATAAAATTCGTTATGAAATTTTATAATATTTTGTAATATATTGCATTTCTCAAAGGAAATTTTTTTGGTGTTTAAACAACTGGGTTAACTGGGTTATTATTTTCTCACATGATACCCACCAAATTACACACTTTACATTATACACATTGCATACTCGTATGTACCGAGAATTTATACGTTTACATACAAACATACAAAAGTTTATTAAAATTAAATTACAATCATAAAAACGAAAAATACATATTGTAAGTGTAATTTGCAAAGGACCTAAGGGACGGCTTTCACTAAAAGAATTTTCGGTATGGTTTGATTTAATCTTTTTTTTTTTTTTTTGCTCTAAAGGCAAAGTACAAAAACTGCTATGACTTCAGTTTTCCGTAGAGGCACAATAAATGATTAAAACCAACAAGAATTTAAAATTTGAAAAAAAACAAGCATATCATCCATATTATGAAAGGACGGCAAAAGTTTGAGTCAAGTCCATTTTACACTTAATTAATTTCATAAGCTTGCAATCCAAATCATAATTTAAGCTCTTCGACACCTTTAATTTAGACGCTGTCGGTATTTTAACGGAAATCTTTAGTATTGTCTTAGAATTATTTTCAGACCTAAAATTCCACGCATATTTCGACACATTACAAAACAGAATATCAAATTACATAGTTTCAAATTTATTTAATGCGTTCTACGAATTATTTAATAGGTCGGAAATCAATACATGTTTCATGTTTTTTATCATAGTAAATATTTTTATGAATTTTTTTTTTATGAAATGATGAAGATTTATGAAACTTTTCTCATACATTATTATGAAACGATTGATAACAAACAATTTATGAAACAGTTTTTATCAGTCATTATTGCTTATTTCGTGAACAAATGCTGAGTCCAACTTTGGTTCAGTTCTTCTCTGTCCGCAGCGCCGACAAGTTCCAATATCAGAATTTCGATTCGGGATATGCGGGGTTTGACTACACTCACCAAAAAAAGTATGTAATGGCAACGGAAAATTTTGCTGTTATAACGGGAAATTTTGCTTATTTGAGACCAGCGGTATTTTTTGCTAATCTTAGCAACACATGTCTGCTGACATGTAGTACAATGAAATTAGTAGAAAAATTAGTAGCCGCTACTACATTTTAGTAAATCCTTTGTAAAGTAAAATTTAAAATCGGTTTGCTAAAATCAGCAAAAAAAAATTCTAAATATTTTTAATATCAGTACAACTAAATTAGTATAAAAAATTAGTAAGTGCTACTTAATTTTAGTAAATTGCTGTAAACTCAATGAATTCTAAAATATAACAAAATTTTATTATATATTATAAATATCAAATGTTGCTTTTAGGCAACATTGTAGTTATTTTTTTGGTATTAGTTCCTATAGGTTTCTTTATTTTTGCTAACGGGTTTTTTTCAACTGAAATTGATCTGTGTGATAGAGGTTTGAAATTTATATCAGTTCATAACCAAAGCTCAATAACAAGATATTTAAAATATTTTCAATCATGCCCACTTTAATTCTGACATCGAAGAGTTAACTCAATTATTTTTAAAGTCTAACAAACACTTTAAAGCTGCTCATTTCTTTTGGAATTGCCTTACGAATTCGAATATACAAATGTATATATATTTTTTTTTTATCAAGCAACATATTTTTATTTTATTAATTTTTTCCAAAAAATTTTTTAGACAAAATTAAAAAAAAATCAAAGCTAAAAAATAGAAAAAACATAAACGAATTTACGGGTTTGTTTTCATTTGCTAATTTTTGTTTTGAAAAATATTTTTAAGTAAATTTTTTGGATTTTAACGTCAAATTTAAATTGTTTTAAGGGCTAATTTTTATAACTAAAAAAGTTTTTAGTGCTATTTTAACTGGATGTACTATTTTTGGACATGAATGGGTTGTGAAAAGATCCCCTTTTTTCAACCTATGTAACATTTTAAGGCAACTTAAATTTGTATGTATAAGTTTTAATTATTAGAAATAACATTTCCTTCAATATACACTTTTTTAAAATTAGTAAATTTATTTTGCTAATTTTAGCAAATCGGTTTTCAAAAATTTGTAAAATAATTTCTGAATTTAGCAACAAAAATTTGTAAACGTTCTGTAAAAATTCTGTCATTTGTAAAATGTAAAAAAGCAAAAAAAATTTTCAAATAATAATTTTTTTACTAAAAATTAGCACAAAAACTAAGTACACAGATAAAACATATTCTTGTCAACCGAATGGTTTGATTGTAGCCACCAATATAAATATTTGTTTGCATCGATTTAAGCTCGACAAAAAACTTCGATTGTTTGTTCAATAGTATAAGAAATACTTTTATTTAAGACAACCAAATAATTTGGTTGTTGCAATCAAGTTATTCAGTTGGCAATATATTTGGTTGCCACAATGAATCTATTTCTTTGTAAATGTATCGTGCCACATTCCCATCCGGTTTCATACAAAACACTACGTTTCTCGTCTAAGCAACTCTCAATGAAAGCGATGATATGCCGATACCCAGCTGCGGTTTCAGATTCATAGGAGTCGAAAACGATCGAATGATTCGAAACTAGTCGGCTATTTTAATGTCAGGAATACTCACATAGCTCGGTACCCATATAAGGTAAACCCTGTGTCCCACATAAACCTTGTTCAGCCTACGTCTGCACTCCTGAGCAGTTTTAGATAAAGTGATGGGAGATTCAAGTGCCTTAAGCGCAGCCTGACTGTTACTACAGATACCGATACTCCTGACTCTCCATCCATTATCGATTATCCAATTTGCTATGTTGAATGAATATAGCAAAAATCTCAGTCTGAACACGCAAAGAAAAAACATGTTTGCAACATGATCACTGCTGCAATCAAGTTACACAGCAAAACCACTCATTACCAAATAATGTGTAAAGTAATGTGTAGCCATAGGGGCTTACTTTACACTTTACTTCACTGATGAATTTTACAGGACATGAGCCTCAAAGTAATGTATATACCCATTACTTTAGAGGTGATAATGTAAGGGTTACTTATATGGTTACGAGAATAGAAAAAGTAATGTGTCTAAAAATAGATTTATTAAAAAAAATTATTCGAAATATTTTAAACGTTATTAAAAATAATGTAGTCATGATGGGAATCGAACCAGGGAACTCTGTTTGCCAGCCAAGAACTCTACCCACTGAGCTATCGACGCATATAGTATTTGATTGCTTTAAACTTAAATGAATTGTTGCGCTTCGTTTTTTCGCAAGTGTTGTCAAAAAAAACATACATTACCCTTTTGCTAACAAAAAAATACAAAGTAATGTATCTAAAAATAGATTTTCAAAAATATTTCAATTATTACTTTACATTTACAAGATAACGCATGAGAATATCCACCCATTACCAAAGTTTTGCTGGGTATTGGTTTATAAATAAGTTGTAACCATCAATAGGTTGCTACCATCATTATTATAGAAAATAGTTTTTTTATTTTATTATTATCACTTTCTATTTTATATATTTTAAGATTGGAATTTTTGTTACCACAGTATGGTTACTGTGGTAACAAAAATTCTGATTACGATAAAAATATGATAAAGGGTGGTTAAATTTTTTAGGGCCGATGTTGAATGTGAACCACAGCTAAACGTCAAGTTTTTTGACATTTCTCAATTTGAGACTAACTCAATTTGAACCATGGAAAGATACACAATCAAAGTTAAAGTTATTCAGGCTTATTATGAAAATGGGCGTTCAAATCAAAATGCAGTATAATCGACCAAATGTATCCACAATCGGGAGAATTGCGGGCAAATTTTAGCAAATCCGCGTCTGTGAAAACACCTGTGGATGCTCCCCCAGTTCGTTCTGCGGAAAACATTGCTGTTGTTCGCGATAGTGTGTCATGAGGTCGGCCAAGCAATAACCGTGAATGGTGTTCACTATCGCGAGATGACCCTAGACGATATGTGGTTTCAACAGGACGGTGTCACTTGCCACACAGCTAACGAAACAATGGCTCTTTTGCGCGATAAATCCAATGGCCGTGTTATCTCACGTGATGGCGATGTCAATTGGCCGCCAAGATCATGTGATTTGACACCGTTGGACTTCTTTCTTTGGGGTTATTTAAATAAAAAGGTGTACGTCGATAAGCCAGCAACAATTCAAGAGAACCTCAATTATGCCTCAGCGTCATCGAAAATTTGGACCATCGGATGGTGGTGTGCCGCCGAGGTAGCGGCGGCCATTTGGCCGATATTTTGTCAAATACATAATTGAACCATACCATATTATCATAATAAAAAGAAATGACAATAATTTGCTAAATAATTTGTGTTTTATTTAAAATCAACATCGGCCTCTTAAAATTTAACCACCCTTTATTTATGGAACTATAAAATGCTGACAACATTCAATGAATTATTATAAATCACTCAAATTCTGTAAATGGTTCCTAAGATAAAAATTCGTATATTCGTAATATTGCACTGTGCAATATTTTATAATTTTTTCTTCCTCAAGTTAAGCTTGAATTTAAATCAGTTATGAAAATTTAACATAATCAATTAAAAACTAATAACAGCACAAGTGACTTGCACAATATTGTGATAATATGCTTAAATTTTAAGGTTTGTGGAATAAATCCAAATTGTTTTGATTGTTGTGTAAGTTATTTTGGGCAGGTGACTTGGGTAGTTTCTTTGCCGCATAAGTAATTCCAAGTACTTGGGGCATTTATATATTAACGATATATATATAAATATTTTTTTGTTATTATACATATATACATCATGCAAACTTACCGCAATTTCCTGTGTCGCATGACGGATACAATCACCAGCATGTTGCCAAGTATGGCTGCGAGTATGATGAAACCGATAATAAAACATTTGACGATGACAAATGTTAAATGTGACTCGCTAAGGGCATCAATAGGAACTGAAATACTGCCACCACCACCACCTCCACCAGTCCCATCAACAGCAACAACACCACTACTTGTAACACTTTCACCATTACCAACACCTCCCACCACCGTACCAGTGCCACTGGTGCCGATGCTACCAAATCCATTTATACTAAAGGATTCATCATTGCCGCCACCAACAACACCACTAGTGTCCAGTAGGCCCTTGGCAACAAAATTGAAATATTTCGCATTGGCATCTTGATCAATGTGTATAAGATTATGATGTTGTTGTTGTTGTTTAACATGTTGTTGCAGGGAGGGCATGAAAGTAGAGGAGGAACTAATATTTCTCATCTTAATTAAAGGCTTTAAATAGGTGGTTGTAGTACTAGTCAAAGGTAATATTGTTGTATTAGTTGTTGCTGTTGTAATCATAGGTTTTTATTATATTTTCAAAGTTTTAAGCTGAGCAATTGTTTTAGTCAGTCTAATATGTAATTTGTTTATCAACAATTTTATTTATTTTTTTATTGTAATTATTTTAATTAGTTTTCAAAATGTTTTTTATACCAAATGTTTGTTAAAAGTTTCATTTAATACAGTCATTGCTATCGTCATACTTGTAGTTGTTGCTGATTTTGAGGTTGCTGTTTTTGTTGTTGTTGATGATAATGACGGTGGAGCTGGTGTAATTGTTTTGCGTGTTATAGCAGAATAGCAATAACAACAATATGAAATAGACGCAACAGCTGAATAAGTCGAAATGGCAGCAGTGTAACCAAAATGGCAATAGCAAATGTTGTTGTTATACATAAGAGATTTGTGGCCAATGTTCCGCAGCTTATATAGTTGTTGTTGTTGTTGTTTTAATTTTTGTCTTTGTGGTTGTACTTGCTGTTTTTGTGGTTGTAATGATTTTAAGTATTTAATGATACTAAGCTTTAAACGATTATACCGTTCCTGATAATGATGATGATGATGATTATTACAGCAGTCATTTGTGTTATGGTAATGGTTACAATGATGATGTTGTCGTCGTAGTCGTTGATGTTGTTTTTGTTGATACAATTTCATTGATTGCCACATGGCTGTAAAGACAGATAAAGATAGAGTAAATAGATGAAACAAGAGTAAAGAAATGTAATCAAAAAAAAAAATAAGTAATATTAAAATCATTTTATATAGATTTTAATGATTATGAAATTTTCTAAAAAAAAGAACAAGCAGAAATATTGTCATCTTTATATACATATTTGTAGAAATTGGCAACATTAGCAATTTTTTAAAATTTTATATCTTTTGTAATTTTCTACTCTCTGTGAAACTCCCAGTTAGTTTCAGTTTCAGTTTTTTTTTTTGTATGTATTTCTATGTCATCAATTTAATCCAATTCAAATAAAGTTATTATGATTTTTATACCCTACACCAATAGGTAGTCGGGTTATAAAGAGTTTGTGCTAAAGTTTGCAACAACCAAAAATATTGGACATTAATCAACCTTAGAGTATACCGATCGATTCAAAATAACTTTCTGAGTGTAGTTTGCGATGTCTGCCATGCATTTTTGTTCACACTTTACCGCTCACAACTAGAAATAAAATTCCATGAATTTTGCCACACGAATTTGTATTACACCAAGAAAGAACCATATAGCTTCTGGTTAAAATCGATCCATTTTTAGATATAGTTCTTCTACAAATGTCCCCCCTACATGGATATTTTTAATTGATCGAGCTACAGATCACAAATACAAAGGTATTTGTATCATGTTAAGTACACCGACTCATATTGTGGCGGTAAAAAACCCCATTCATTTTATTTAAAATCGGTTCGGGTTTGAACGTAGTCCTCATAAAACAGATTTTGTCATAAGAACACCTAGAATAAAAAAATAAAGATTTTTCCAAAAAAAAAAAAAAAAATGATAATAATTTTAAACAATTAACCAGGCTTAATTAACAGTTTTGGTCATTTCAACAAATTAATTTAAGCTTTGTACCCAAACTTTTGTGAAATTTCACTTTAACTAGTGTAGAATACCATTTGATCGGTCTTAACCGACTACAATTTTTTTAAATTTGTTTTTACTTCATTTCAAAGGAAATGGGAATGTATTATAATATAAAGACATAATTTTTAATGATGATATGAATTAACCCCCACAGACACTAGAGTTTGTTATCATAAAAAATTACTTTAAATATTAAGTTATTTCTATTTTACCATATCAGTTTAATTTCCATAAGAAGGACTAATTCTTTTTCTACGATCAGTTCACTAAAAATACCGCTGCAAGAGTGACCCGACCTATAGGTCTTAGTTACAGGCAAAATGCTACCAACTATTATAAAGTTAACATATTATGATAATAAAACAACCATAATTTTACCATTATATAGTACCTACATTTATATTATGTTTCGAAACTATTAAAAAGTTCTTTAAATTTAAGAATATTTCTTTAAGAAATATTTTTTATAAAGAAAAAATTTGATACTAAGGACTTTTTTAAGAAAACTACTTTGACTTTATGGACTTTTTTAAAGAAAACTACTCCACAAAAAATTTTTAAATTCTAAGGACTTATCTTTAATAAAAATTAAAAGATTGTAGGGACTTTCTCTAATAGAAAAATTTTTAGATGCTAAGGACATATTTAAGATATTTTTAGACAGTCCTTAGAGCCTCAGAATTTTTCTTTTAGAAAAAGTCCTTAGAATGTAAAAATATTTCTACTATAAAATGTTCGTAAAATATAAACATTTTTCATTATGAGAACTCCTCAAAATCTTAGAATTTTTTAGAATCTAAGTTTTTTTTAAAATATATGAATTTTTATCTAAGAAACCGTTTGCAAAATTTAAGAATTTTACTTAATGGAATAGAATCTCAAAATGTTTCTATCACAAAAATTTTTTAAAAATCAAGTATTTTTTATAAGAAACTTTTTGGTGCAAAAGAACTCTTGGGTCCTACATACTGTTCCTCTATTTCGAAAGAACACGTTCGTTCGCTTTATAGTCGAAAGAAAACTGATTTGGGTTTCACTAACTCTATTTCTATGCGAACGATGAATCGAACGACAAGTCGAATGAAAACGTAACTGTTTTCATACAAAATTTGGTTTCTCTATTTCGAACAGCTCGAACGCAAATGTCAAAATCAGTCACTTGCTATTTTTTTGTCGAGTAAATATATATTTGATATTTTTAAAAGCAAAATGAAGTTAAAAAAGCAATGGATAACAAAAAGTAAGTACAAAATAATACAAATATTTATAGTTTATTAAAAATTTTAAATTTTAGTTAAAAAAAATCAACAATGGACCATCCGAAGACGCTTGTATTTTATATGGAAGAAAAGCCTGATTTTGCCAGAAGGACTCTAGTGTTCCGAGCAAACAAATTTTCCGCAGAGGAGGAAAATTTGACCAGAAAACTAAACTCCGTTTCACCCCCTATTACGCTGTTGCTGAGTGGTAAAAGGTATGTGTGTGTTGTTTGCGGCTTAGGTTTGCCCAAGGAGCTCATATTTACATTTTTTATTTTACAACTTTATTTTACAAGGACTTTAGCAGTGCCGCACCGAACAGGCAAAAGAAAAGCTCTCCAAACAACAATTTCACCCACAACCAATCGATAACAAAAATTTTCACAAATAAACACACTTTCCAAATAAAAATTGATTTGTTTATTGTTATTTTTTATTTCATTTGTCATATACAGCTGATCACTGTTAAACAGGGTTGTTTTTGTCTTTAAGCAGTTTAGTAGTATTTTTGCTACTTTTAAAGAAAATTGTAACAAATGCTCAAAATATATGATCTGGCATCTCTGTGATTTGTAAATGCGTAAGAAACAAAAATTGACACACGTAAGTCAAGTCGATCGAAGGCTTTCGAAATAGAGAAACCCAAATTGATTCGAATTCGAGTGACTTGCTATCGTTCGACTAGTTTTTCGTTCGAGATCGAGGAACAGGCTATAATATACTGAATGGTTTTTTTCATAAGAAAGTCGTTTTTTTACAATAAATAAATTAATAAATATATATATATACATATATATATATATATATATATATATATATATATATATATATATATATATATATATATATATATATATATATATATATATATATATATATATATATTTTTTTTTTTTTTTTAAGTAATTATTGTTTTTATTGAAAAGAATTAAAAAATATAAAATCTTTTTGACAATGAAATTTTTCGCCAATGAATTGATTAGTATAAATTATAATGTTATATGTATAAGGCATTTTCGAAAATTAACCCCCCAGGTGAAAATTATACAATGATGCAAATTTTTTTTTATGAAAACAAACAGTATTATGACTGTAAATGTCAAAATTCATTGATTGTTGTCGGTATTTTATAGTTACATAATTAACATATTTTATTCGTAGTCAGAATTTTTGTTGCAATAGTATGGTAACAGCCAATAATTGTATAAAATAGAAAGTGGCAAACATAAAATAATAAAATATTTACTATAATACTGATGGTAGCGACCATATTGATGGTTAGAATTTAATTATAAACCCATAACTTGATTGTAACAACCATACCCGAACACATCACTCCTCACTGCTGGAAATTCCAGGAGTTTACTCTTAAGTACCAATAGATGACCGGGGTTCTGTCTTAAATGGATGTTGAGCATGAGAACATGAACTGTGCGTATGTCCTAGGATATGCGCCCAAATACTAAAATTACTTGACGATTCTGAATAGCGTGATTGACTTCCTTAAGAGCATCAAATCATTCTAAATATTTTGTCATTTTCTTAGGCTCGAAATTATAGTGGAATCTTAACAACGAGACAATATAGCGGAAAAAAGTTTGGTTTAAGATAATGGTATTGTGGTTGTACACGGCCATCGACGCCCAATACTCACTCGCGGCTGAATTCTATGGTGGACGGCAACTACAAAGCAGATGGTTACAAGGCAACTGTTCAGTGCTCGCCTTGTATTGTAGTCACTGGCAAATAATTATTTATTCATTATAATGAAACCGAAGTTCTGGCATACAAAAATTTAGTTTTTATTTTTTAAGCCGAACACATGATGCTTAAAATTATTAGGGGGTTAAAAATCGAACCCATTTTTAAGTCGAAGAACGCTACGCTAAAAAGGTAGCTTTTGCGAAGCCAGCTTCGTACATTCCATGGAGGATAAAACCCCTAATCCCAGACGTATGAAGGCTAAGCAGAAAATCATTTCTCAGCGAAGCTGTCTTCGCACACTATACTACATAGTGAAAAACCCCGAACACCGGGACTATGAAAATCCCCAAAGTGGAGATTATGTTCTTACGAAAAATGATATTATTGCCAATGAAAATTATGCCTTTGTTAACTAAGGATTATGACTAAAGTCATAATGGTTAGATTGCCAATTTTTGACAAAAAAATATCAGTTATAACCCCCAAATCAGAAATGGGTGTTATGTCCGTGGGGGTTATGACATATCATCGTATACAATTTTTATTTGGTAATTAAATATTTGCAAGTGAACATATTCTAAAATGAGTTCTGCTATTTTTAATTTTAAAAATAGATTTTTTTACTATATTATTCCTTAAAATCGAGTTCAAGATCCTTTTATAAAAAATAATAATAATGATTATTCATTATTATTATTTTTTATAAAAGGATCTTGAACTCGATTTTAAGGAATAATATAGTATAATATTGAAGATCGAATAAAGGAAGATAAAAATAGATTTTTTTTATTTACTGCAACTAGTTATAATAACTAACAAGCAATTTACTACAATATATATTATTAATAAAAAAAGATATGATGAACGGAAACTCTCAGTTGCTAAATTTCTAAAACAAGGTAGGAAAGTAAAGAAAGCAAGCATATAATAAGTAATAGTACCAAATAGTTTCCATTTAAAACAAAAAATTACTTAAAAAAAAATGTTTCGCGAAAAACGATTTATTTATGTAGACAATTTTGTCTACAACTCATATTTCTAAAAGTAAAATTTCATAAATTATCAGACTAAACTCCTAACCGATTTCTAAATACATATTTCTCAAGAAACTGTTATGATAAAAATGTTAAAAAATTATATTTTACGATAATATGTTGTACGTAGGAATTCTATATATTTTTTCAATCAAATTCAATATACTATTTTTATGGTGAAAAAGTGTCATTTTAGGTTTGTTCACTACAAAAATTAATACATAAAAATTAGTTTGGCTCTTAACTAAATAAATGATGATATTGAAATTCTACTGAAGATTACTAGGGAAATTGTAATATCATAGCAAACGATATTACAATGTCTGACACTCTTAATAAATTAGATTTTCTCTAGTTCTTCTAAAAACTAAAAATGTTTCATTTTCATATTTAAATTACGATTTTAGGCCTGAAAAATTTTCACGACAATAATAGGTTTGTTTTTTCGAATTTTATATATATAACTACTTGTAAAGAAAACGACTATCGCTACTTATCTAACTTTTCTTTATTTTTTGTAAACAAAAATAATTTGAAAATTTTGGGCCGCCTTTGAACAAAATCTATTTTCGTTTATGAATTTCACCGGAACTCGAAATACAGCCATTATATTGTTTGCCCTGCTCTACATTTACTTACAAACACATAATTAGTTTGTTAACTTTTGTTGTTTAAATATTTTATCAAATTAAAAATACAAAAATTTCAAATATTTGTATGACAAATATTCTTGTTTACATATAAAAGAGAAAAGCCAATAATTTATATGACTTGGCAGCTTTTTTATGAATCTTAATTTTTAAGCAGTTAAATCTATAGCGACTTTATAAATACTTAAGTTTGTATGGAATATTTATATAAACTTTGAAAAAAACAAACCTAAAAAAAATAAAAATCAATCTAAATTTTTATTGTTATTATAATATTGCTTTATGTATGTGTCTGAAATTGATGAAAATTGAATATTATGTTGATAATCGTTGTCGAAAAAAATTAATTAAAAATAATATCAATTTATTTTCTTTACTACCAAAAAAATACTGTAGCAAGTTTAAACTCAATTTTGAAAAATACTCAAGTCATAGCATTAAAATTAAATTAAATTATTTAGGATACCTTCCTTTACAAATATATGTACTTCCTCTTTCCTGTTTAGTATTATTTACATTCATTGATTGCCCTTGTGTGTGTGTGTGCTTTATTTATTTATTTCATTCTTTTTTTATTCTTTAAAATTTGATAATGTTTGCCAAAAATATTAGAATTCTAATGATGCAATATGGCATATATACATAAAAGAACACCCACACCAGCAGATGTATATATATATCCGTACATACAGTGTCGGACAATAGAATAAAATCTATGAGGGATTTTTCTAATTTTTGTTCATGTGGCCTTTAGGACATATCAATTATAAAACTGTTTCCTAAAAATGAAAATGTGCAAAATAGTTAATAGTTATTTTGATGATTAAAAATTATATAAAAAAAAACTCAGTTGATTTTAATGTTTTGTCCGGCACTGTATATGAGTACATGAGTTTGTATTGAATATTTTGAAAATAAGCAAATAAATTTTAAATCTTTAGAAACCTTATTGCAATTTGTAACACACGTGTTTGTAACGCCTTTGATTTCTTATTACAAACGAAAAAAAAACAACCATCAAATTTGTGTTTCTTTTATTATACAACAAGTCAGCAAATTATAAAAGAAGAATAAAATATGTTGACTTTAAAAAATGAATGGCTTATAGAGATAGAAATTTTGTTTAAAAATATTTAAAAGTCTTAAGAAAAATATTTTTTATGTAGAAGATAAAAAATAAGGTAAAAAATTGATAACTTAATTTTTTTTTTTTTTTGGAATTAAATTGTATTTATTTTACAGTATTAATGGTTGTTGGGGGGAATAAGGTTTTAAATTTTTTTTTATTTTTTCTGAATGTACATGTGAAAGTATATGTCGAGAGTATTGTGTCAAAATTTTAAGTAACTGGGTGCAAAACTAACAAAGATGCAGCGTTTCAAGCGACCGACCCATATGCCCGGTTTTTATACCAGTCCGGCTGCTGCGTGGTATGCCTATCAGGAAGCTGCTTTAAGTCTCTTTGTAATCTACAAATTATTTTCTACTTTTATGTGTCTTTGTAAGTACACTTAAAAAAGTTTGTAAGTAAAAATAACTGAAAATATCATTTAAAAGAAATGATATTTCATTTAAAAACCGGTCTACTTAATTTTTATGTAAATTAAATGCCATTTGTTATTTATTTTTAAATGTTGATTAATCAACTGACACATCCGTAAGAAACAAATAATATAATCCGTTAGAATAAAAGTCAAAATTTTACCTACCAATCCTTAAAAAATAAATGTTTTTTTCATTTATTTGAAATTATTTCCGTTTTTGATTTTTTTTTAATATACTCGTACAATACAAAATGTATGTATGCATATGAAGCTATAGAGACTTTTTGTGTGAATGTTTTTGTGTTTGTATATGTGTTTATGAAGTTCTTGTAATTTGTATTGAAAAATTTTGTATATATACAACCAATTTAAATAAAAAACAAATTGAAATTTTTTGAATATTTTTTTTTTGAAACAGACAGTAAACAAAATTTAAATTTGTAATAACTGTTACGGACACAAATAAACCACAAGTTTCCGTTTTGTGGGTAAATTTTTATTAAATTTCAAACAAATGAAAAAAATAAATGAAACTGAAAAAAATCGGTAAATGATAGTAAATTATTTCGAATAAATGTATAAAAAAGTTAATATAGATATTTCTTTGAAAAATAAATGTATCTTCCTTTATTTTTAAATGGAACGGAAAACTTTTTTATTAAACTACAAACAGTTAACTACATAATATTCTGAGTGTAAAAAAAATTATACCATTTTAGTGATGCTTAATTTTGAATAATAGAGTATAAAACTTTAAATCGATTTTCTCGAAAACGTCATTTTTGGAAGTTCGTGAACATTACAACTCAAAATTTTAATCACCTTTTCTACACATAAATCAAAAGGTTATCAGAGGGAGTTTTTTTATTTTTTTCTCATTTTATAATAACAAATTTAACGAAATTTTTTTTAGCGAAAATCGCGTTTTTCACGTCCAAATGATGGCAAAAATAAAAAAAATAGAAAAAAACTCGCTGTCACTACCTAGAGAAACATATCAACATATTGAAGTTTATATTTTATAGTTTATCTTTTTAATACTTATATGTATGAAAATGTATTTTTAGTTTGACTCGAGATCATAGGAAAAGTTTTTTTCAAATGAAAAATTTTTTCCTTATTTTTTTTTTAATTTTAGTAAACATGGAGAACACAGAAAAAGTTATTAGACACCAGCCGAATGGAATGCATTTTCTGGTCAGCTACTTTCATCAACATTCTTTGTGCCTAAATACCAATTGTAAATATCTCTATTTAACTCACAAATCAACGGAAAAAGCTATTTTATGCTAACATACAGTTGATTTGTATTATTGAGTACAGATGAAATTTACTAACTATTTTTGTGTTATTTATATTCTCCTTTGTTTTACCGTAAGTCCAAATTAGCTATTAGCTAATACTAAAGACATGTGTTTTTTAAAATTGTTTTTACATATGTTTAAACAATTCTTTTAACCGTGCCAAGTTATATTTTAATATTGAAGTTTATATTTTATAGTTGATCTTTTTAATACTTATATGTATGAAAATGTATTTTTAGTTTGACTCGAGATCATAGGAAAAGTTTTTTTCAAATGAAAAATTTTTTCCTTATTTTTTTTAATTTTAGTAAACATGGAGAATACACAGAAAAAGTTATAAAAGTCTAAAAACTTTTTCTGTGTATTCACAAAGAATGTTGATGAAAGTCGTAGCTGACCAGAAAATGCATTCCATTCGGCTGGTGTCTAATAACTTTGTGTATTCTCCATGTTTACTAAAAATTAAAAAAATAAGGAAAAAAATTTTTCATTTGAAAAAAACTTTTCCTATGATCTCGAGTCAAACTAAAAATACATTTTCATACATAGAAACATATCAACTTTTAAACGTCTTTCCATTTTTTTTTTTGTTTACCGATGATCTTGTAACGAATTATGGAGTTCACAGCATACACGCACAGAAAAAACATGGTTGCATAGGTTTGTTTTTTTTCGAATTTTATATAAATATTCCATACAATTTTAAGTAGATATATACCTGCTGAGTAGTTATAGATATAGGTACTTAAAAATTAAGAATGTATAAAAATGCTGCCAAGTCTTAGAAATTATTGACTTTTCTCTTTTAAATTCAAACAGAATTATTTGAAATTTCTGTATTTGTAATTTGATAAAATATTAAAAACAACAAAAGCTCACAAATGAATTATGTGTTTATAAGTAAAGGTAGAGCAGGGCAAAGAATATAATGACTGTATTTCGCGTTCCCGCGAACTCTATATACGAAAACAGCTTTCGTACAAAGCGGCTACAAATGTTCAAATTGTATTTGTTCAACAAAAAATAAAGAAATGTCAGATAAGTAGGGATGGATAGTCGTTTCCTTTACAAGTAGTTATAGATACAGATATAAAATTCGAAAAAAACAAACCTTATATTATGCTTGCTGCATTCAGGTATGGTTGCCACAATCAAGTTTTTGGTTTATAAATAGGTTCTAACCATCAATATGACGGCTAGCATCATTATTATAGTAAATTATTTTCATAAAAAACATTGTATCAGTTCAGTCACTCAAGTAAAAATAATTATATATGATAATTTACAACTGGGGGATTTTATTTTCGAAAATGCCTTAGACATATAACATTATAATTTACACTAATCAATTCATTGTCGAAAAAATTCATTGTCAAAAAAATTCTTTATACAGAATTTGAATTTTTTAATTTTTTGTAAGAAAAGTACTCAGAATATTTATAAAATTATTTTTTATAAGAAAAAGAACCATATATATACAAAATACTAGATTTTTAGAAAATTTTTAGATTCTATTGACCTTTCCTTAAAGTAAAATTCTCAGATTCTGCAAATTCTTTCTAAGATAAAAGTTCAACAACTTAACATAGATTCTGAGACCTTTCTTTCAATAAAAAATTCTTAGATTCTGAGAACTTTTCATTATAAGAAATACTTAAATTGTAAGAACTTTTTCCAGTAGAAATATTCCTAGACCTTAAAAACTTTTTCTAAAAGAAATATTTTGAGACTCTGGACTATCTAAAAAAAATCTTAAAAATGTCCTCAGAATCTAAGACTTTTTCTATTAAAAAAGACCATAGAATCTATTTTTTTTATTAAAAAAGTCCTTAGAATTTAAAAATTTTTTTAAAGTATTTTTCTTTAAAAAAGTCCATAGAATCAAAGAAGTTTTCTTGAAAAAGTATTTCTTAAAGAAATTTTCTAAAATTTAAGGAACTTTTTTATAGTTTCGAATCATGATATAACTGTAGGGACTATATTATGATAAAATTATGGTTATTTTTTTTATCATAATATGATAACTTTATTATAGTACGATTATTGTTGGCACAATCTTAATCTGAGTGTAACAATTTTTTTCCAGGTGCCTCCGAAGACATATCTCCAAAAAAAAATCGTGAAAATATGCCTGTTTTCGCTTTTAAAATCTTAAATAATTCAGAAATTGAATTTGTTTCAGAATCTTATTTAACAACCACAATACGCGGTGAGTAAACAGTTTCAAGTGAATCTGGTCTCTCTACGCCATCTTGTATTCGGCATATTGAACTTCAAAAACCACCACTTGGTATCGAAAAGAAAGTATTTTTAAGTGATTTTTAAAAATAAAACAGATAATTTAAACTTACAGACAAATAAATTAATTTTACATAAACTACAAAATTGCCTTGATAATGATAACAATTTTGGGAAAAGATTGTTTTTATACCCTCCATTGTGAGGGTATATATCAGTTTGTCACTCCGTTTGCAACAAGTCAAAATATAGGTCTAAGACGCCATAAAGTATATATATTCGTGATCCTTATCCAACTTTAAGTCGATGTAGCAGTGTCCGTCTGTCTGTTGAAATGGCGATCACGACACTTAGACGCAAGCGCATGTGTTCATTTTTACCTAGATTAATGTACATGCTGTCGAGTAGTTTTGTATTGAAAATGAGCAAAATAGGTACAGCGGTTAAAAGTTATGAGTGAAAATGTGGAAGTACCTCTAAATTTTCCATACAAATTGGTGTATTTTAGCGCAATTTCATAGTAGCGACTAGTACATTATTTATTGTCTTATATTTTTGCACCAGTCGCTGAGAAGTGAATAATATTTTTTACGTCATAATTTTTTTTCACTGAAAAATTTTTTTTCACCACAAAAAATTTTTTCACCATTAAAATTTTTTTCACTTCAAAAAATTTTTTACACCTCAAAATTTTTTTTTCACTAAAAAATTTGTTTTCACATCCAAAAAAGTTTTTAACCCCAAGACATTTTTTCACCTCCATAATTTTACTTTACATTATTTGTATCAAAACAGAGAAAAAAATTTGGAGGGTATTCAAAGATTCGCACAGCCAAATTTAAGCATTATTATACTTGTTTTTTCCTTAATTTATAATTAAAATAGTTAGAAAATTTAAAATAAATATTATCTGTAAACTAGTGTACTTTATAGGATTAAAGTTTATTAAAAGAGATGTTTGACTTAAAGAAGGAAAATGTTAAACATTTGAAAGTACGATGTTGGTATTAGCAACTAAGCAGCATATTAATCATTAAAAGACATAAATAAAACCAAAAGCCACAAATACTTAAAAAGTCAAAATAACATTGAAGAATTTAATAATCCCCATTTGAAATAAAAATAAAAAACATTTTCAAGGTTTCTTAAATGCAGGAAGAAAATATTTAAGAGTAGAAAATATACCCCAGTGAAAAAGACAACAAAAAAAATAAATAGTTGTCATGTTGTTGTTTTGCAACAAATACTATAACAAGGAAGCAACGTTGTTGAAATCCCTCCGATTGCAATTATAGTTATACATACAGCGATCAAATCTCACTTTCAATGGTAAAATATGAGGTTAAAAATTTACACAGTATTTTAATTTTTTTTGTATTTTCATGTTCGTCTCAACAAAAAGAATACACAAAATTAATAGCAAATGAAGGTATTTCGATAAACTCTTTAATGGGATATTATTTCTTACCAAATGTTTATTACTTCTGTATCCTCTATGCGATATACAAATGTCATCGAAGACATGAGGAACCTTCCAACAGAATGTCCTTGTAAGAGGACATAGTAGATATTGTCTGTTGTGAGCACATACACAATAGTGCATATTAACATATACTATTATAATCCCTGTGTACGAGATGAGTATAAATGTATGATAAATACAGTTATACACACACCCACATACACATGTCGAATACATGTATGCTAGTATTTGTGATTGTTTGTTTGGTTGTTTAGTTAGTAGCATCAATAAAAAATATAAAACAAAAAATGAATCCATGTTTTCTTTTATTTTAAAACCACAATGACAATAGTAACGCTTCAAGTGATTTTCTTGTGAAAGTGTCGTTGTGGGATTTGTTAAAAAGGTTTTCATTGTTCTGAATGTATTCTTAAAAAAAACTTAAAGAATAATATGTACACTCACACACTTACATTTACAAAGACAAATATTATTGCTACACTCAAAGATATATATAAGTAAAGCATAACAAAAATCAAAATTTAATGGAAATTACATATCGATGGTATTAAGCAGCGACTTTTATTCAAATGCAGGGTTTTAGTCAATATGTTAAAAACGATATTAATAAAATATTATGATTATGGATTTCATTTTAAAAATATCTAATGTTACTTGTTTTTTAAGAAAAAAAATTTAAAAACTTTTTAAAAAAAATTATTTAAAACCACAGAGAGAAAAAATTATAATTCAAAAAAATATTCCTTTTAACCGTCCTTCTTGAACGTGTTCAAAAATATCTGTCACAAATTGATTTAAACCGTCCGTTTTTAAACGTGTTCGTTGAAAACTGCTCGTATGTTTTATTGTCAGATTCGAATACCTGGCAATATTAGAACGCCTATTGATTATTTTTTGCTCTAAGTTTTTGATTCGTTTTTTTTTACTTGAACTGAAGTAATCAACACCTAGTGTGTGGATATGCTCATTGTTCGTATTTAACCGTACAGCTTTACCCTTGCGGTTTAAATTGCCAAAAAAGAACAAAGTGTATGGCCGCCTTTATATCATATTTAAACTAACCGCTTATATTTTTATGAAAATTTTTAAATTAATTATGTAACTTATTAAAGTAAATATAATTTTAATTCAAATAAACATTTTTGTATTCTGACATATTAATGTTCTCACATTAAGATTTTGTTTTAGCATTTTAACAATATGTAGAAAACAATTTAAATTAAAACGAATTTAAACCCATTTTTATTTAATTTAATATTGTTTCTGCTTGATTTCAATATATTTTTTTAATGTGTATAAAATTATATTTATTTTTTCTGGCACTTAATAGATTATAGGTTTTAAGTCATAAAAAAATGCCGTGAGAAAAATAACATAATATTATTTAAATGGAAATTTAGACATTTAAATAAGATATTAACTTGCAAAATCTGTTCTATACCCAACAAAATTTCATGTTCAACAGAATCGGTTGCAAAACAACTTCTTTTAATTTACAATACAACTCGTTCAACTGTCAGTTCTAACACTGCTAGTTTTAAGTTGGAAATTGCCCCAAAAGCGGTTTGTGCAGGCCGTTAAAGCAAAAATTGTGCCCTTTTAAATTCTTATTTTTACTATATTCCTGATGAAGAATCCAGAAATGAAATTTTTAGTAAATTAATCCATCCTCCAGGGATTACAAGTTCAAAATTTAAGGTTTTTATTCAAAGTGGGCAGCTGGTTAAGGGAGATCATGTTCCCATTTTAAGAACTATTTTCATTATGTTCCTTTCAAAAAATTTAGAAAAGTACTTCACCACTGCATGAGTCGATACATAAGGGAACATATATTTTCAATTTTAGTTTTCTAGTCAAAACGGTATTGACAGGCGAGGTACTTTTCACCTTTTGATCCCCTATTATTCCTACGTTTCTGGCGAAAGTTCCAAAAGATAAACTACTAACAAATCACACCATTCTTTAAAAAACATATGTTTTAAATTTGTGGCTTAGGACGTTAATGGAGAAATTGTACCCCTTTTTTCCACACTAATAAAAATTTCCTAAAACCCCGTTTTAGTGAAGGTCTACGGGTCTGTTCAATAAAAAAGGTGAATTGTAATTTTTCTCAAAAAATATTTATTTATTCATCAATTTCTATTTTGTCCCCTTCAAAGCATTCCCCCTTAGATATAATACACTTGTGCCAGCGGTTTTTCCAATCCTCGAAGCAATTCTGATATGCACTTTTTGGTATGGCCTTGAGCTCTTAGCAATTCGGTTTTTACCTCCTCAATCGTCGCAAAACGCCATCCTTTCATACACTCAGAATATTATGTAGTTAACTGTTTGTAGTTTAATAAAAAAGTTTTCCGTTCCATTTAAAAATAAAGAAAGATACATTTATTTTTCAAAGAAACATCTATATTAACTTTTTTATACATTTATTCGAAATAATTTACTCTTATTTACCGATTTTTTTCAGTTTCATTTATTTTTTTCATTTGTTTGAAATTTAATAAAAATTTACCCACAAAACGGAAACTTGTGGTTTATTTGTGTCCGTAACAGTTTTTACAAATTTAAATTTTGTTTGCTGTCTGTTTCAAAAAAAATATTTAAAAAATTTCAATTTGTTTTTTTATTTAAATTGGTTGTATATATACAAAATTTTTCAATACAATTTACAAGAACTTCATAAACACACATACATACACAAATACATTCACACAAAAAGTGTTTATAGCTTCATATGCATACATACATTTTGTATTGTACGAGTATATTAAAAAAAAACAAAAAATACAAAAACGGAAATAATTTCAAATAAATGAAAAAAACATTTATTTTTTAAGGATTGGTGGGTAAAATTTTGACATTTATTTTAACGGATTATATCAGTTGTTTCTTACGGATGTGTCAGTTGATTAATCAACATTTAAAAATAAATAACAAATGGCATTTAATTTAAATGAAAATTAAGTAGACCGGTTTTTAAATGAAATATCATTTCTTTTAAATGAAATTTTCAGCTATTTTAACTTACAAACTTTTTTAAGTGTAGGTCTCTTCAATTTTGGGAATATGAAAAAGTCGTAAGGTATTCTTTTCGGCCAAAAAATTCGTTTCGGCTAAAAAATTACGAACAACAAAGTTCAAATTCAGCAATTTTGGAACGCTTCATTCCCAAAATTTGCGAAAAAATTGTATGACATGAGCCAACCGATATGCCGACATCCCCAGCAACTTCTCTAAAAGTGATTCGGCGATTCTTCAATTTCTCAACATTTTCATCGGTTTTTGATGTGATAGAGCTTCCAGGACGAGCGTCGTAATTCTCCTCGACCTTCTTTGAAAATATTGTACCACTTGTTAATATTTTTCTGCATCAAAGTATAATCACCATATGCCCCTCTCAACAAGTGCTTTTGAGCACTTAATTCCATTTTTTACACAAAATTTTATGCAAATTCTTGATACATTTTTTCCACAGCAGAAATTCGCCGAATAAGCAAAACACGTCTAACGTTTATGCCTCTCACAAACAAATTAAACAAAACACAAACTCAACTAAGAACATATGTTCGAGACAAGTGTGCCAACATAAAAAAATCGCTAGTCGAATGCAAGTAGCCCAAGATATTTCACAATTTAGCTTTTCTATTGAACAGTCTCCCCTATTATACATATAAACTATGAAACAGAAAATTTTATTACCATTATATATGACCTTCTCCGAGAAAAGGGACCTAGTGTGTGAAAATAAAGTTTTGAGAGAAACGCATTTTAAGTTTCATAACGAATTATTACTGTGAACACACCTTCAGTTGGGAGATGCGATTTGGTAAGGTAAGTTATGATTGGGTGCCGACTTTGGTGACGTCATGCCTATGTGGTGACGTATTTTTTTTCGCTTTTAGTGTGACAATACCTTTGCTATTGTTGCTGCTCTGTTCGTTCTCAGCTATCTGTTCGCTCTCAACAAAGGGTTGATGTGCGTATACTAATACGAAGAACCTTGTAAAAAAAACTATAAGAAAGAAAAAGAATAATGTGACGCTTTGGTCTTGTGCCAACTGTATAACGAGTGTTATCAATATCTCAAAAGTTGTTTCGCAATTTTGGTTCTTTTGTAATTTTGTTACTAAGCTGATGTTAATTTGAAGTAAGTTTTATAAAAATGGATATTTCTGACAGTTTTGATGATGATTTAAAAAGACTAAACTCGGTTAATGGCATTTTAGGTATTACAAATTACCACCACTTTGACTTCAAAAAAAAAAAAACGAAATTCTATGTAAAGAACTTGTGGATTTGAAAAAAGAAAGATTTAATTTGCGATTAATGGCTGAGCTACCAAAGGAATTACCTCCGCTCATTGCACCAAGCGGTTAATCATTAGATCGCAAATGGTATTGGTATAAGAATGTCAGGATCTTATGTACTGATTCACAGAAACGGGATATTGTAGCTCCTAAACCAAGTGAACTCAAAGCCAAAAAAATCGAAAAATAAATCTGAAACTGCCGGCAAGAAAAAAAATCGAAGCACCGGATCACGAGAAAAAGAAAGCTGAAGTCAAGCGCCGAAAAAAGAAAAAACTGAAATTGTTAAAACCAAAAAATCAAAAAAATAAAATTTTTATGGTTTTCTCATTTTTATCGATTTTCCCAAGTTCGTTTTTTATGGGGTAAATAAATTTTTATCAGAAGTCTAACTCATTTCAACTTTTTCTACACCCAGAATCCAGAATCCACTCTTAAGTCCAAACCCATTTTTTGACACACTAGGTCCCTTTTCTCAGAGAAGGTCACATATACATATCAATTGTAATAAAATTATTTATTTATTTTTATATTAATCATATAATTACAAATTTTATCCTAATACCCTAACCGAGCACTAGCAACTAAGGCCATCAGCTCGTTGTAGCGAAAACAGACAAGAGCCTCTGGTGGGAATCGAACCCACGACCCTCGCACTGATAACCTAGCACGCTACCAATTAGCCTACCGGGGCGCTAAGTAAAAAACTATTTTTATTACAATTATTTTGTTTATGAAACCAATGCTGAGTAGATACCCTAAGAATGCAGTGCATTGCGCTTGCAAAAGAACGCTAGGTTAAAGGCTAAAGGAAAAAGGTAGAGGGTAGCCTATGGAGATCAAAAAAAACCGTTCCCTGGGGATAAGTTCATTTATCTTGGCCGAACACCTTTCATGGTATTATCAACAAAAGAATGAAAACTATGTGTTCTTTATATCTGAGGTGTAGGGTATGTTTAGAAACTTTGTAAAAAATATTAACGCAAAAATATTTTTGTGGAACACATTAACCCTCTAACTCTCCCACGTAACCGTAATTTTTTTTTATATCCTAACAAATCAGAAAAAAGAAAACTCCTAAGAAGGGGCAGGTTGGAAATCAAGTGTTCTACAAAAATGTTGAACATAAAATTTTACTGAATATGTCTGAACACACCAAAGCCCAAAACTTAACACAAAGCAAAATTTGACTAGAAATCTGATGACCAATCTTGAACTTGACTGAATTTTACAAAATCGGTAAATGGACCGACTACAACATGCCAAAAGAAACGCCATCAGGTCTCCCGTAGAACAATTTGTATTCTAACCTTAAAGGGATTCGCTTAACATTGGCAATTACATTTCTGTTCCCTTGTCTAGTGTTTTTATTCCACTTACTCCTGTAAGTAAGTACTTACACTTTAGTCAAATAACACATTATTTTAACATGGCGGTTTCATTGGAGATAAATGGTTACCCAAAGCTACCCAAAGAAAGTAATCAGATAAATGTTTACTTTTAATATTAAAACCATCAGTTATAAATAAAAGATCAAATAAGTACATACTTGTAAACAGTAAAATAAGTTGTGTTAAATAAAAGTAAAATAAGATCATAAACAAATAACAACATTAATTAAAAATTTATACAAATCGGGTAACAATAATACAAAAAAAAAATAATATATCCTTTTCTTCATTTATGTTTATATTTAAAATAAAATCGTACTTCCTCATTATAAGTAGTTATATAATACAATACCAAACACTTATTATTCGTAACCTTTTAAGTTAGTTATTACTTAACACAATGTCAGCAACACATTATTTAAAAAGCCTCTAAAAAAGTAGTGATATATATTAATACCGGTTATTTCGTAAATTTCAAATAAATAGAGATGTATCACAAGATTTTGCTGGGTTATTTCTAAAAATCCTTTTTTTTTTTTAAACCAAGAGCTGATGCAAAAGAAAAATATAATATCAGTATTAAGAGCAGTTTAATCGGCTCGATTAAATCAGTTAACAACTTCTAGACATGTATTTTTTTAGTGTATACAATTTATATAACGTTACCCTTGTCTTTTGGTATCTTCTGTTTTTATGTCATTTAATAGGGGTTTCTAATTTTTTTGTTATTTTTTATTTTGTTTTTTATTTTAACAAATCTTTAAAAAGTAAATTTGTTAAATTTATTGTATAGTATAGTGTTACCTACATTTGTTTTGGTTATATGTATTTTTTCTTCTTCTTTTACTAAGTATACTTTAACTTTTAAGTGTAAATATTGATTTGTGGTTTCATCACCTGAATCTATAGTTACAATATGTATACCTTTCTTATAAAAATATATGGTTTTCAAAGTTGACTTTTCTTTTATTACAAGACCAAACTGTGTAAAATAACATTAAATTAATGAAGGATATCAATAGGAGTTTGATTTTTTTTTTTTTTTTTTTTTTGGAAAACAACAACAAAATAAAATAAGAAGAAAAACGTATTTAATGAAGACAGTTTACCCTCAATTTTAATATATATATATATATTTTTTTGCAATTAGTTTGAACAAAACACAACAAAACTGAAAACACTTTTGGATATACAAAAAATTACACTATGTACATATTTGACAATTTTTGTGTATACCTATAATAATTTAGGTTGATATTGTGATTTGTTATACAAATATTTCAGAAAATATTTAACATTGTACGATGTATTTATTGGACCTAAAAACTAAGAGTACGCATATTTAAACAGGGTGCGCCATCTTTTATGTCGTTATGTAAATATTGATTAACTTAAATAAAAAGAACCGAATTCCATATATATATATATATATACAGGTCCTGAGAATACATGCAAAGTTGCAAGTCATTCTGTCAATTCTTTCTTTGTTTACAAGTCATTTGAAGTTGACGTGCCATTGATTTTTTTTAATATGGAAAAATTGAATATCGTGCAGTCATTAGATTCTTTGTTTTGAAGGGTTTAAAAGCAAAGGAAATTTATGAACAATTGTTAGAAGTGTATAAGGAGTCCTCACCTTCAAAACGCACCGTTGAATTTTGGGCTGGTGAATTTAAACGTGGTCGTATCAGCCTTAAAGACGATCCATGCGAAGGACGACCAAAAACTGCAACCACAGCAGAAATCATTGAGCAGGTACATAATATGGTTGATGAAGATCCAAGTTTGACTAAGCGTGAAATTGCTAATGACATAGGCATCTCAGACGAACGAGTACTCCATATTTTACATGAAGAATTACGTATGAAAAAACTGTTTGGAAAGTTAGTGCCGCACACATTAACAATTCAACAAAAACTGGATGGAAAACAAACTTCTCAGCGTAATATGGAGTGTTTTAGGCCGAATAAAACTGACTTCTTGCGTCGTTTTATAACTATGGATAAGACTTGGATCCACCACCATGATCCTAAATTGAAACAAGAACATTTACAGTGGACTAAAGCTGGTTGTTCAGCTTCAAAGCAGGTGAAGTCACAACGATCAGCAAAGAAGGTTATAGCATCAGTTTTTTGGGATGCAAAAGGAATTTTGTTGATTGATTATCTTCAGAAATTTAAAACAATCAACTCTGAATATTATTGCAGCCTTTTGGATCAGCTGGATGAAAAAATTCGTGAGAAAAGACCTGGTTTAAAGAAGAAAAAAATCAGTTTTCATCAAGACAATGCACCTGCTCACAAAAGTGTTTTGACGATGGCTAAATTCAAATAATTAAAGCACGAATTGCTTGAACATCCACCGCATTCACCAGATTTGGCACCCAGTGACTACTAACTCTACAGAAATCTCAAACAATTCCTTCGTGGAAAGCATTTTTCGTCGAATGAAGAGGCCATAGCAGCCGTAGACGGTTATTTTGCAGGGCTTCCGGAAAACCATTATAATGATGGGATAAAATTAATGGAAGATCATTGGAACAAGTGTATTGAGCTTTTAGGAGATTATATTGAATAAAAAAATATATTTCGTAATAAAAACAGTATTCTTTCATTTCGAGCGCAGGAACTTTTCAACCAACCTGTATATACAGTGGTGTTTAAAACATTTGCAACTGAATTCACATTTTCCCTATTTCTTTATTTTTTTTAGCAAAAACTTCCAGCATACGTTTTTTTTATTAAATTCAGTTATTGTATATTATTTTTTAAAAACAAAAAAAAATATTCATAAATTTACAACAATAAAAAAATAAGTTTAAAAAAATTAATCTAAACACAAGATTTCAAAATATTTGCAACTCTTAAAGAAATTATTGTACCATATCAAGAATTTATTTCAATATTTCAGGCATTGAGGCTATGAGCTTTTTAATATAATATTCGGGAATTTCATTCCACTGCTTTTCCAACTTCGCGAAAAGTTCATCACCATTACTTTATTACCAATATTCCGTTTTGTGGTCCCCACGACATGACACCAGTATTATTTTCCTCCAACCATACTTTTGCAACCCCTGCCTTATGTTTGGGGTTGTTACCGTGCTGGAATGTCCTTGAAAGTGTCATTTCCCATTCAGCATATGGAAGCATAACTGAGCTTAAAAGGTCTCTATATATTGTGGCCGTCATTGTATTAGTAATCCGGTAAATTGGGCCAATCTCATTTCCCGAAAAAATCCGCACACCATAATGCTTCTACCTCCGTGCTTCACTGTGGTGGTTGTGTATCTGGGAATAAATTTTTCACCTCGTAGTCGTCGAATGTAGGCTCTTCCATCTGAACCCGGGAGATTAAATTTGGACTCATCGGACCATAGTACGTTTTTCCATTGCTGTTGAGTCCAATTTAAATGGGTGCAGGCAAAGTTAAACCGAGCTTTTCTATTTAAAACTTCTAAGACCATATTCTCGGGTTCTTCCTGTAATGGTGCAAAGACTGGCATCTATGGAAAGTTCAGTTTTAACTTCTCTAGGAACTGCTTTAGGACATTTCGTGAAAAAAAAAATTCTTAATTTTTCTGTGTTATCTTACAGTAGTAGCACCAGGTCTTTCTACTTTGTGAGTTTTATGGATGTTACCACTTTTAACAATGCGACAAATTTGTTAAAACAAACCAGAGCCTCTGGTAGGAATCGAACCCACGATCCCCACATTGATAAGCTAGCACTCTGCCAACTAGCCTGCCGGGGCGCTCAAGAAGAGAATTGTACTTTTTTTCTGCCATTATTCACAAAAATAATTCTTACGATGGTAATGCTTCCAATATCTTATTAAAACTCTTGTAGCAAAATAATTATGATGAGTTTTTTTAATAAAATGCATAGCTCTAAATCACAAATTAATAAAAGGAATGCGATTACCGTTATTTCCTGGAATTTGTTAGTGTTATTAGTATAGTTAAGAGTAAAAGTAATAAGAATTGCAAATGTTTTTAGCATCTGCATTTTAAATACATCTTTTAAAATTAATTTTTTGTTGTTTTACTTTAACGGAACTGGTTTCTTTATATATTTTTAACAAAAACAATGTATGATGTCATGAAAAAAAATAATTTTTAATAACGAAATTTAAAATGCGATATCAGTTCCAAATGTTTTGACCACTACTGTATGTGATATTTTTATTTCAATTCATTTGGACTACTTTTTAAATACAACATCAATTAAATGAGAAGGCATAATGTGCCCATTTTGCTGCATTTGCCTTGTACTCGTCAATGGCCTTGTTCACGCAGAGAAAAACATATTTGCAACATGATCACTGCTTCTATATTAAACCTGCTGTTTTCAGGTATGGTTGGCACAATCAAAGTATTGGTTTACAAATAGGATCTAACCATCAATATGCTCAATATTTTATATCATGGGTGGCTGTAACCAACAAAAAATTCTCACTCTTTAAAAATATGATAATAATGCAACTATAAAATGCTGACAACAACCAATGAATAATTATAAACCAAATAAAACATGACTTCACAGTCATAATACTGTCTTATTTTTATAAAAAATGTATCAGTTCAGTCCTCCATGTTAAAATGATAATATATGATCACTTTCACCTGGGGGGTTTTATTTTCGAAAATACCATATACATATAACGTTATAATTTATAGTAATTAATTCATTGTCAAAAAGATTTTATATAAAGATTTTATATTTCTTTTAATTTTTTTCATTAAAAGCAATAATATTTTTTTTTAAAGATATGTTTATTAATTCATTTCTTGTAAAATAAAGGACTTTCTTGTGGAAACAGTATTCAGAATATTAATAAAATAATTTTTATAAGAAAAAGTTTGTAGAACCCAAGAGTTGTTCTGTACGAAAAGGTTTCTTATACAAACTACTAGATTTTTAGAAATTTTTCTGATAGAAAAATTTTTAGATTCTGCAAACTGTTTCTTAGACAAAATTTCTTATATTCTTAAAAAAAGACTTAGATTCTAAGGTCTTTCTTTAAATAAAAAAATAAAAAATTCTGTGGAATCTTAATTTTGAAAAATACTTAGATTCTAAGGCTTTTTTCTAAAAGAAAAATTCTACGACTCTAAAGGGCTATCTAAAAAAATCATAAAAATGTCTTTAGAATCTAAGAATTTTTTTTATTAGAAAAAGTCCATAGAATCTATGTTTTTTTATTAAAAAAGATATTACAATTTAAAAATTTCTTTGAAGTATTTTTCTTTAATAATATCCCTAGAATCAAAGAAGGTTTCTTGAAAAACTCTTCAATATTATTTTTTTTTCTTAAGGAAAAACATTTCTTAAAAAAATATTCTTAAAAAAAAACTTTTTATAGTTTCGAATCATAATATAACTGTAGGGACCATATAATGGTGAAACTATCGTTATTTTATTATCATAATATGATAACTATATTGTAGTACGACTTTAGTTGGCACAATTATAATCCAAAAATATATGATGCTTTTCGAACATGATTGCCCCAACCATGTTTTTTCTCTGCGTGTTGACGTAAGTCCATAAAGGTCAGATCTAAAGATTTGAGTGGCCGGTTAATGTCGCTTTTTTTGACACCACATGTGAAATGGACTTTGGATATATTTTTTTACTATTTTCAATATACAGTCTCCCGAATTCGCCACGTTGTTTTTGGTGTAAAGCGATATATGATGACGTTTTAAAAACATGTTATATTAAGTAAATCTGGGTGATAAATGTATTTAATGTTGCCATACCGATATAAAAGAGGGCGCACCCTGTACAAATTATTCATATTATGCTAAAAATGCATATTTTAAAGCATATTCTTTGTGTTTTTACTCGTTTTATAAAAAATATATTATATATATTTAGTTTTAAAATTTATAAATATTTCATTTGTTATCACAGAGACAAAAATGTCACAAAAAAAAAATACAATTACTAAGCTTGTGACGATGATTAATGGTAACTTTTAATGTATTAACACAAATAATAATAAAATTATAAAAAATACTAAATCCTTTTTGAAGATAAAAAGACAATATTATGCTCAAATGAAAGTTTAAGCAAAAGGTTTACAACATTTAAACGCTTGTTTCCATGGTATTAAACTAAAAATTACTAAAAAAGAGGCGTTTAAAGATAAATTAAAAATCTTTTAAGCTGCTTGACTAATTTTAAATTTTTTTCAATATTTCCAGTATTAAGCATGTCCAAGTAATCTAAAAATGAAAGTATTTCTCTTTGTTTTATAATGTTATTGTAGCTATAAATTTATATTGGCGGAATCTTGTACAATCATTACAAATATCGTGTTATTAAGAAACGTTGTTGTTTTTCTCATGTATGAAAATTTTTCTTTTTCTTTCATACAGATATATTTTTTTAAGATATCTGCTAATATTTATATCTTAAAAAATTTATAGAAAGTTATATTTTACATTATTGGCTTAGAAATAGAAACAAAATCAAATATTTTTTTAAAGATTACCCGATACTTCGTTACCGCTTGTTTTAAATACATTCAGGAATATATAAAAAAATAAATTTAATTATTTTTTTCCAAACGATTCTCCTCTTTAAATAAATTTGTTTAACCTTTTTGTAGTGAATGTATCAACTTTAAGTTTTAGATTTCTTCATGTCAGTAAAGGGTCACTTTTGACCTTTTCAATACTATTTTTATCACGCTATAATTGGATATTCTAAAAAGTATCTCTTAAGTGAATAAGCCTATACTAGTGTTTCCAATTATTCGACCCTGCCGGTTAATCGGTTTGGTCATTATTCGAAAAATTAATAAAATTGATAAATTTATTTATTTATTTATTTATTTATTTATATTAATCATATAATTACAAATTATATGCTAATACCCTAATCGAGCAGCAAATTCCATCAGATCGTTGTAGCGAAAACAGACCAGATCCTCTGGTGGGAATCGAACCCACGACCCCCAAATTTATAAGCTCGAAAAATTAATAAAATTGATTAATCGGTTATTCAAGTCGAATAATCGGAAAAATTGATGATAAATCGATTAATCGTTTAATGCAAAATAAATGTATTTCTTTCATCAATATGAAAACAAAGAACAGCTTTTTGCTGAAATATCTAGTTAAGTCTATTGCGTTGGTTTCTAAAGTGATTACTGTTTAGGACAATTCTAAAGCATTCTGAGATTTGTTAAAGAATCATGCCTTATAATATTGGGTTTTTTCAGAGCAATCTGACGACTCTTTGAAAAGAAAATGACATACGGGCTCAGTGGAAGTAAACCATTAAAAACGCAGTGTAGATAGTCGATAAAGTTGGTTTTTATATGACACTGTCGAGAATAACAAAAAAATGCCTAAATACACAAAATTCAATAACAAATTTTTAAAAATATGGTATGAGTAATTTTTGCGAAATTTACAAACAAAGTTTGATAGAACTGCCATTGTTACCTGATTCTATCAATACCTGATTTAAGCTTTAGAGTTAAAGAGGTTATCCATTAGAATATATATAAAAATCATGTATATTCCTGACAAGTCTTTACCGATTTTTCTGTGTTTGTGCAATTAAGAATTCAAATAAACGAATTCTTAAGTATTATTTGACTAAACAACTTAATTCTACTGAAGTTCCTATGTCATCAAAATTTTTTGATAAATCAAATTAGAAATAAAATTCCATATTATTTTTTAGTTTTTATAAATTATTCATAGAATTTTAAATGAAACTGTTAGAAAATAAAGTTTTCGAATTTAAATGAATTTTATATTATTATTTTATAACATAAGTAACGTCATAGTGCTTGTTAGAAATATACCTAGTTACGTGTTTCATTGCTAAGGAGAAAAATATATATTTTAATAGATTTTTTTGTTAAAGCTCTGCTTAGAGCTCTATTTTTTCCAAAACTTCGCGTTCTGATGAGATCTTTTGTCAGCTCGATATTTATGTATATGGAGGTTCAAAGCTCTATTTCAATTTTTCGGACATGAAAATATAATTTTATGTTATTTAAAATTTATTTATTAAAGCAATTGAAACAATAATAAAAATAAAAATTGTCGATCATATTTCTTAAAGCTTATATAACATTTGTTTTTTTTTTTCTACGATTTCCTTTAAAAAGTTAAGAAAATAAGGAAGTTTTAAGAAAAATAACATAAAAATTCATATTAAAAATTTAACCGGTTAATCGACCTATTTTAATCGATTATTCGGGTCAAATAAATTATTTGAGTTTTAAATTATTCTTTTTGACATAACCGAAATAGATTTATCGAGGAATCGGTTAATCGATTAACCGAATTGAAAACACTAGCCTATACCCGAGGGAAAACATATTTTCAATGTCAGACTTCTAGTCTTTTTGTTCTTAGCCGAAAAAATGTCCATAAATTCCGTGTCAAAAAATGTCTACGTTGCCCGATTTCAAGTTCCTAGCTTCAGCGATAAGGCTGGTTGATTAGGGTGAACATCAACAATTTATGCCCATTTTGGACACGTTCTTACTGGTGATTACAAAATTTACCCTATACCTAAATTAGACCATACCCCAAAAAAAAATATATTTTAAATTTCAGATTTCTAACTATTCCCTCCTCCCCTTAAAAATTTTCAGAACTCTTGCCTTACTGAATGTCTACATCGCAAGAATATACCACAAAATTCAGAATTGTAGCTTTGGCGTTTTGGGATGAGAGATTAAGGGCGTACTTTTTTCTTTTTTACACGATTTTCCACTTTTTTCAAGAGATTCCTAAAAGTATCTAAGCCCATACTCTAGGGAAAACAAATTTTATATTTTAATTTTCTAGCCAAAGGAGTTCTTCCCTTTCCGTTTTGCCACTTTCCTCCTTAAAATCCCATCTTGGTGGGTGCAAACACCAAAGTATGAATCTTTATGCCAGATGTAAAGTTCTTTGATTGGGCTGAGGAGGCACCTTTTCCCTTCTTAATCCCATTTAAAAAACGAATATGTTTAATTCCATTAATATCACCAAAATCCATGTTTGTTCCATTTCTTTTGGTTTCAATGTTACGAGAAATTCAACTCGTTTTCCGTTCCAATTGCCCTTGTTCCAATTCTCCTTGTTCCTCGTACTATTTAACTTGTTCCCCGTTCCATTTAATTTCGTTCCCTCGTTCCCCATACCATTCGATTTCGTTTCCCTTGTGTAGTATTTCAATTCCACTCGTTCCCCTTACCATTCCATTTCAGTCCCCTTATTTAGTGTTTCAATTCCACTAGTTAATTAGATAGTGTTTCAACTTCACTCGTTCTTCAAATTTTGGGTTAGGTGCAGACTGTTAATAGTGTAGCCTTTGAAGCCCTATTTTACGAATACTACAAAAAGTATGTTACCAGTGAATTTGCCGATACCCCACGGAACACATATTTTCATATTTTGAATCCCCATTTTTACAACATTTATGTTGAAATTTCGAAAGAGAATCTTATTAGTGAGTTGGCCCATATTTCAAATAATACATACTCCAAATTTCAAGTATCTAGCTAAAGGGGTTTGGGCAGGCAGTTTTGGGAAAAACTTTTCCCCTTTTAAAGCCTTTTTTTACAACTTTTCTAAACAAAATTCAAAAAAGTACCGCATTAGTGACTTGTCTCATACTCCACGAAACACAAATTTTATATTTCAGGATTCTAGGCAAAGGTATTTAGGCAGCCCGTTTATACGGAAACTTTTCCCTTATAAACCCTTTTTTTTACCACGTTCCTGGCAAAATTATTAAAAGTGTCTTTTTAATAAAACAGCGCATACTTCAAGGAACACATATTTCAAACTTCAGGCTTTTAGCCAAAGCGATTAAGGTAGGCCGTGAATACCACGTCCAAAAATTGTCTTATTCCGCATTCTTAGCGCATACTCCTCCGAAAGCATATTCTAAATTTTAGGTCTGGGGACGTTGTCAAGGGTTAGACTTTTCCCCGCTTAGCGGATGTACATGTCAGAGGCGGAACCTACCTACAAAATTTCAAGTTTCTAGCTCCAGCTGTTTAGGCTGTATGATAATGAGCCAGTCAGTAACTTTATTTCTTTTATATATACAGATACAATTTTTAGGACTATTTATAAGCAAAAATATTGCATTATTTATATCTCTGAAATCCTCTTTTAAGAATTTCAATTTATTTTAATTTAATTTATTCAAACAAAAAAAAACAAAAGTATGAGTATGTTTAAATGTTGTATGTGATGTATTAGTTGTAGTAGATTTTGTTTTTTTATAAGGTGCTTATAAGATTAAATTTAATCAAATTTTATTAAAACGTGTTTTGAATTCATTATCTACATGTTAGAAAATTTTCACATGATACTCAAAATGATGTGGTAAAAAGTAAGGTTTCATTACAAAAAACAAAAAACCCAACAACTTTTAAAACTTTAGTGAATTTGATTTTGCTGTCCTAAAGATTTATGGTTTTTAAGGCATCAAAATTAAAGAGCATTAACGCTTGAATAAATGCAATAAATTTTTTTGTAATCAGAATTTATTAAGGGGATATGAAACTACTACTTAATGTCAGAGTAAGTTGAAAACAATTTAAATCTAAAAGTTTTCATTACTTACGTGGGAGTTGTCATAATTTACAGAATGTTTCAGTTGTAAATCATGTCTTTAAAATATAAAAAAAAAAAATATTTTTGCAGAACATGTAAGAAATACTAAATACATTGATTAACTAAGCAAATTTTTCTTTAAAATTTATTGCAACTTCTTTGCTTATTAAATCTTATAAAAATTTTGAAAATGATCAATTGCTTGACATTTAATAAAAGTATCGTGGAACAACACTACTGTATTTATACTGAATAAATACATAAAGTATATTGTCTATAAATAATTAGCAATAACTTCGGAATTTATCGGTGAATTTTCTTAAAATATATCTAGCTTTCTATAAAAATTTGTAAGCTAACTTATTAAATAATGCTTTTTGGAAAAAAATTTTCATTTGTTGTTGTTACGCCTAAAGTAATGAAACTGTTGGAAAATTTTTCAATATTTGAAGCATACTTGGGATTTTTTTATTGACATTGAAATTTTATTAACATTAGTTCAGTAATGTCAATGTCAAAAAAAGGATTCATTACAATTTGATGCCAATGAAATTTTCTGAAAATAACATTTCTCCTACTAATCCTAATGAAATCGTACTAATGCCTCAAAAACTAATTACAATTGATCGAAAAAAGCTTTCGTTAAAAAAAACAGTGGATGTTTTAATTGCTTTACACAGGTTGTTTTTTTAAAAATGGATCTCTCGGAATCTCTCGCACACTTCACACTTCGATAATATAAAGGATGGAGGGATCCGGTCACAGGGTGACTATTTATTTTTCCTATTTTTAATTTATGTGATGGTATACACATAAATATCCATTCCATATATTTCGTAAAAAATAGGTCGCCCTTTAGCTATTTTATAAAAATGGATCCCTCGGGATATCTACCGGACCCAGCTTATTTATATTATCAGAGTATGTTAATAATCACATGGCCATTTTACAAAATTGCCAGTGTCTCGAAAACTAAGCGAGATAGCGCAAAACGGAAAAAATGTTTGCAAGCTCGGCAATGTTCTCACTTTGATATTACAAACTAGGAAGGTCAGGAGGGATCCGAAAGAATTTTATAAAAACCTCAAAGTATGACTTTTTATATCAATTTATTTTTGTTAAATTTTAACTAAAATACGTTTTGTGTTTTGACCTAACTCGTTTAGTTTTCGAGATACGGCCCATTTAAAAAATAACCACTTTACAAAAGAACTAAGAAGATAGGTATAACTAAGAAGATAAGATAAAACTTGCAAACCTCGGTAAACATCACTCTGGGTCCGGGAGGAAACCCGAGGGATTACTTTTTATGAAACAGACACAGGGTGACTTATTTTAGAGCAATTTCACTCGTTTTCATTTCATTTCCTTTAGCTATTCCTGGTTATGAACCAGATTGGAAAGATATGAAAACCAATATCTATATAAAGGGTGTCCCAAGACGAACGCAATTTTTAAATCTGGCAACATTCGAAGTGTCATTGTTTGACATTTGATCAATTGTTATTGTTTGCTAGTAGAAGGTACGAGGTTAATAAAAATGGAGCGCTACACGAATGAACAACGCATTCTCATTGTGAAATTGTTTTACCAAAATGGTGAAAGTTTTGCGGCTACAGTTCGCAAATTGCGATCAATTTGGGGTCACAATAATGCTCCAAAAGAGTCAACTGTAAAGAGATTAATGGATAAACAACGCGCCATCGACCAGGTCGATCGACCGAAAATGTCGCAGCTGTACGTGATGATGTCGCTCAAACTCCATCCACCTCAATTCGACACCGAGCTCAGCAAATTGGTGTCTCCAAATCCACTTTGCAGCGAATTTTGACGAAAGATTTGCATCTTCATGCATACAAAGTTCAATTGACTCAGAAACTGAAGCCAGCTGACCATGGACAGCGAAGGGAGTTCGTTAATTGGGTATTGGAGAGACAACATGAAAATGCTGATTTTGCCGATAAAATCATCTTCAGTGACGAGGCCCATTTTCATCTTGATGGCTTCGTCAATAGGCAGAATTGTCGCATTTGGGGTGAGGAAAATCCTCGAGTAATTCACGAGAAGCAAATGCATCCTCAACGTGTCACTGTGTGGTGTGGTTTTTGGGCTGGAGAAATCATTGGACCTTTTTTTATGAAAATGAGGCAGGTCAAGCGCAAACAGTCAATGGTGTTCGGTATCGTGAAATGATAACCAGTTTTTCTTGCCTAGAATTGAAGAAATGAATGTGGAGGGCATGTGGTTCCAACAAGACGGAGAAACAATTCAATTGCTGCATCAGTCATTTCCCGGTCGTGTTATTTCGCGTTTTGGAGATCAGAATTGGCCGCCTAGATCGTGCGATTTAACACCATTAGATTTTTTCTTTGGGGTTTTTTGAAGTCGATGGTTTACGTGAATAAGCCGACGACGACTCAAGCCTTTAAAGAGGAAATTGGACGCTGCATTAATGAAATACCGCAGCATTCATGCAAAACGGTCATTGAAAATTTAATTAAAAGATCGCGTGCATTCCAGCAAAGCCGCGGCGGCCATCTGCACGATATATTGTTCCATACATAACCTCATTCTGTCTACTTTACGATATAATAAAGTTTCACGATTTTTTTTTAAATATCTGTATTTTATTTAAAATTTAAAAATTGCGTTCTTCTTGGGACACCCTTTATTTAAAATCTATAAATATTATTTCAAGTTCTCTCATTTTCTAAAATTATCACTAGATCGAGCGAGATTTTTCCATCCCTGATTATAGAAAATTTTCCGCATTTCAACGAATTTTAAAAGGCTCATCTGTAAATTGCAATTATTTATATAATGGTGATGCAAATAATTTTATTACAATTAAGGCCCAGCAACAATTGACTTAAGTGACTTAAGCTTGGTTTTGGTATAAAACGAAATTTTAAAAAGACTAATTTTTTAATTTTAAAAAATTTTTAATTTTCGTTTTATACACACATGAAAAATATATTTTGAATTATGTCTACAGCATGGTTGGCAGTGAATACCTTTTCATAATAACAGTAGTTGGCTACCACAGCTACTTTAAGACCGATATGAAAATTTTAAAAATTAGCATTTCATTAAAGGCAAGTGTCTTTTTGTATAACCGGGTTTATTGCGCTATTTTCCATTTAAATTTTGAAATATATTGAACTACTGTTATAATAACACTAAACTACCGAAACACCGATTTATCAAGGTATTTTGCAGATATAACAAAATTTAAAAGGTAATATTATAAAATAAATCTCGTGATATTTGAAGACACATGTCACTATTGCAATCGCAGTCTTAAAATTTTCGTATCGGTATTGATCAGAGCGTGATAGACAACTACCGTTATAATGAAAAGGTATTACTTGCCAACCATGGTTTACAAGCATTTATATAGTTACTTAAAAACTACAATATGCATGTTTGAAGTAGATTTTCAGGTATTTTATTTTCATGGTTACTGTATATATGTTTCCAGGTAAAAATTGAAATATTTGAATTTTTCCCCATAAACAGAGATAAATTTGCAATTTTAATTTTACCATTCAAACATAATAATGATAAATATATATATTTTTGCAGGTAAAAATATATATGTTTGAACGTTGATGCATTCCAAGGGATCCAAACATATATATGTTTACTGGCGAACATATTATATTTGGAGGCAACCGTATTAAATTAGAAACGCGTTAAATATAACTTAAAGCGTTTCTAAACATATAAATATTACCAGGAAATTATATTTGCTTGTACCGATAGCTTGCTTAAATCCTTTAACTTGGCCCTTTGTTATCAATACAGTGCTAATGAAATCATCAATTATTTACACCACTCAATTAATTAGTCCCATATATGATTTGAAGCATATTTCTATACTGTCGTTTTAACATATTCTATTATTATTTTAATACAAAAATCTTATTAATTTTAAGGGTGTAATACTTAGTATAATATAAATTATTAATATTTCAAAATTTAATTAATTGTATACAATAAGCCTTAATATACATTTTAATAAGCTTTCAGCATTCAAATGACACACTTAAGCAGGTATTAAAGTAATTGGGCTTGCATTAAGGGAATACTTATTTTGTATTCCCTTAAAGTTTTTTGAAAAAAAAAATACAAACCAACCAACAGGCGTTTTGCTTTAAATAAATTTCTTCAAATACCACAATATATTGAAGAAAAAAATTAAATTTCTCCTCCAAAGATGTTTCTCTTTAAATAAATCTGTAATGCCTTTTTTAGTGGATGTTTTAGATTTTAACCTTAAAAAGTTTGCACATGCCAGTGAAGGGGCATTTTTCGCCTTTTTATCCTCATTTTAACTATCCTTTATTTTTAAATTCAAAAAAGTATCTCTTCAGAAAATAATCCCTTTTCTACCACGATCTTATCTTGGATACTCTTATCAGTTAATTACCTTATCAGTTAATCAGCCGATACACCCTAGAAAACATATTTTAATATCGGATTAAAGGGAAATAGATCCTAAAAAATTTTAGAACCCCCGTTTTTATATGAAATTGCAATAAGTAGCTTATTGTCCAGAGACCACAAATTAAATAGAAAAAGATATGCTCAAATTGATAAATACATGTAAGTCCAGGCTCGCTCAATTACATTTTGTCTCTGTTTTTTGTGTTCCAATTCCACTCGTTCCACATTCAATTTCATTTCGCTCCTGTATCTAACATTTTAATTCCACTCATACCTCGTTCCATTCCAATTCGTTACCATTACCTAGTATCTCAATTACACATATTCCCCGTTCAATTTTGTTACCCTTCCACTAGCTCAATTCAAAAATTTCAAAAAGTACCTTATCAGTGAATTATCCCACACTCTAGGGAATGCATATTTTAAATTATACATTTCTAGGCAAAGCGTTTGAGCAGGTCATTAAGAGGTAAAGTTTTCCATATTCATACCCTCATTTTTCACGTCCCTACCGGAATTTTCAAACAGTACCTCATTTCTAAAATAGCTTATACTTTTGAGAACAAATTGGTTATAATAATAATTTTAATTTAAATTTTCTAGCCAGAGACGTTTGGGAAGTCTATTTAAGGGGAGACATTTGACTATTTAAGCCCCTTTTGAATACGTTCCTGGCGTAAATTCCAAAAAATTATTTATTAGTAGATTAACCCATACTTGATGAAACACAGACTTTATATTTTTGGCTTCTAACGAAAATGGTCTGGACAGGCCACTAAGGTGTAGATTTTTCCCTTATGAACCCATATATTAACTACCTGGAGAACATTCTAAAAAGTTGGTTTTCAGAGAGTTAGCTAATACTTCAGGGAACACATACAAATTTTAAATTTCAGTTTTCTAACAAAAGGAGTTTGGATAGGTCATCGAGTGGGAGACGGTTCCCTTTGCCCTTTGACCTAGGAATTACAAAAAAAATTATCTATTAGTGGATGCCTACACTAAATAGGAAAACTATGTACCCAATTTCAGCTTTTGAATCAGTTGAATCAGTCAGTCAGTCAATCAGCCACCCAGGAAAAAAAGAAGCAAAAGAAGAGAAAAAGAAGCAGTTATTTTGATTCGGGTGTTGTGAAAATTTAGATCGGAATTAATGACTTTTATATAGGGGTGTCATAGGGTGGAAGTTGCATCTAAAGCAGTACTTATGGTTTGGTGAAAAATAAGATCATTTGATCCTTTGTGAATTTTTAATTTAAGTTTTAACGGGACACTCAGTACTCGGCTATTAGCCTCATTTTCTCAATGTCCCATTAGCTTCTACCAGGGAATTTAACTGACACATTTGTTTTTGTTGTTTCCCATATGAAGTTTTAGTTTGACTGTTAAATTAGAACGGGACATTCAGTAATTAACCTTATTTTTTAAAATTACTTTTTTCGAAATTCAAAGTTAGAAATTAAAACAAATATCTTAAATCTGATAACTGGTTTCAAAATAACCAAAGCTTAGTACTTAAACTTAATCATAGTTATGAATGTCAAATTTATATGAAAATATCTATTGTTTACGTTTAAATTTCACTATTTTTAAAACAAGTTACTTGTTATAAATTTAAAAAGAGATTTAAGGAAATTGTGAAAAATAACTGTTTAGAACGGGAAAATCAAAACTAAATCATACCTTGGAATTAAAGATAAATTGATTACTTAAGAATCACTTCCATTTATTTTTGCTGGGATATAGAGAATATAACACAATTCTGAATATAACACAATTTCTTTTAATTTCAATAATTTTTAAGAATTCAATATAACTGAGATTTAAGCAAATTTTGTACCTTAAAGATTTTTTATGTAAAATCTAATCAAGCTCATAATGTAACTGCTGAAAACAAAATGACTCCCTAATAATATATATACTTATACATATGTATATGTGTGCAATACATAAACAAACAAAAAAAACTTAAATTTACTTGTGAGATTTATAAAGAGGTAGAAGCGAAGAAGAGTAGGCTGCAAATGAAAAATATTTATGTGTAAATATTTTTTTTTTTTTTAATATAAACATTTGTTTATGTTAAATTAAAACAATACATGATATGATGAAAAGAATGAATATTTTTACATAATACATAACAGCAGCTACAATGCACATGAGGAATAGCATACATAAAAAGGTTGCCAGTTTATTCACATCAGTGTTTCCCATACATATTAGCTGAATAATTTACAGCTATGGTTTATATGGGAGTATATTTAATATTATTTAAATTCATATTACTCATACGTAATTCCGTTGTTTTTTTTTAGAATAATTCATATCACTGATACCTAATTTAGTTTTTTGAAAACCCTAAAATATATTTTAAATTAAGAAACTCTGATTAAAAAAAACTGGCATAATTTTTTATCACAATTTTATTTATGTTTGCACATATTTTTGTGTGTATTTGAATTAATATTAGTAATGAAATGTTGTGTTTTAAAATATTTTTCGTTTTATTTTTTATCATAAATAATAACTAAAATATATGATGATATCGTAGTCATATTAAATTTTTATCAATATTTGCATATTAAAAACAAGTAAGAGCGGCTAAATTCGGCAATGCCGAATCTTATATACCCTTCACCATGGTTGGGAAAAAACTGAAGTTTATATATGGACAGATTTATATACGGACGCCTTTAAGAGAAAATTAACCATTTAGTTTGGTTTATGTTTTGGGCATAACCTTTTTGTATCTGAACCGATGTTTCCGAGTTTTTTTTAGCAAATATGTTATACTAAAGATTTTCGATCTTTTGCTATATAAGACGTATCCATAAGTCATATTACAGCTCTAAAATAATATATGACAAATAAAATAATATATGAGAAAAAAATGGGTTAAAAACCTTTTTATAAATTCTTTTAAATCGGAGCAAAAAATAGAAATAAAACCGTTTGTATCAGAGGGTTTTTATAAAAATTTTGATGTTTTTAGCCTATTTATGGATTATTTAATTACTTATTTAAAATTTTATTTAAATTAATTATTTAATGTTAAAAAAACGAAAAAAAAAGTCTTAAGAAAATATAAAAAAATTGTACAAAAAAAATAGTTGAATAGACGGGGAATCGAACCCGCGCCTAAGAGAAAAAAAGTATTTGTGTCATAGCGTTTAGACAACTGAGCTATTGAGATCATGCGGAATCATTGTTTATATAATTAAATAAACAGTTTACGTTCATTAGAGATTTGTTAGGTTTTTATTTAAATGACAAATCTTTGTATGTGTTTGTTGTTTGTGTATAAAAGGTGAAGAGGTGAAAGAAAAGAATTTCAACAAATCGTTAAAAGAAATCACTAGAACTGCATGTGTTTTATTAGCTGGCAAATTTTCATTTGGGATTTTATTTCGCTTTTTTAATAAAAAATATTTTTAATTTCTTTAGCTTAATTTTAAAAATTTGAAGGAAAATAGTTTATAAATTTTTGTTTTTATAAATAATTATAAGTTATGACCTAAAATAGTTGCACTCAAAGGGAAATTTTTAATAAAATTTTCTTAATATATGAGAAAATGGTTTAAAAATCTGTTTATAAATTCTTTTATATCGGAGCAAAAAATAGAAATAAAAAGTTTGTATTTTGTTTATATCAGAGGGTTTTAATAAAAATTTTGATATTTTTAGCCTATTTATGGATTATTTAATTATTAATATAAAATTTTATTTAAATTAATTATTAAATGTTAAAAAAAAACAAAAAAAAAGTCTTAAGGAAATAAAAAAAAATTGTACAAAAAAAAGTGAATTGACCGGGTGTAGGATTCGAACCCGCGGCCTTAGAGAAAAAAAGCATTTGTGACATAGCGTTTAGACAACTGAGCTATTATGGTAATGTGAAATCATCGTTAATAGAATTAAATAAACAGTTTTGGTTCAATAGGGACTTGTTTGGTTTTTATTTAAATGACACATCTTTGTATTGGTTTGTTGTTTGGGTATAAAGAAAAGAATTTCAACAAATGGTTGGATTATTATGCGTAATATTCAACATACATATAAAAGCAAAGGGATTTTACGGAAAAAATTAGAGGCAGTCCTGGTTTTTTGCTAATATCTCAGCCATTTATCAACCGATCTGGCTGATTTTTAATATAAATACAGAAATGGATCACATGTAACAGAAATATACAACAATCCAGTCCTCATCATCTGGGTCCAGTCCTCATCATCTCAGTCTGGGGTCTTCGGAAACCCTATTTCAACACACAGACGGACAGACGGACATCGTAAAATCAACTTCGCTCTTCATAAGGACCCAGAATATATATACTTTATAGGGTCTAAGATCAATATAGTAGAAATTACAAACGGAATCACAAACTTATATATACCCTTCCACCTGTGGTGAAGGGTATAATAAACATAAATTAACATATAAACATGTAATATACCTTCTAAATTATTTCAACAAATCGTGTGGCCTGTTTATGTAAAAAAAAAAACAGAAATCTAAAATTTGATAATTGAATTACAATCTTAATCCTCCACGCTCTTTCTATAAAAAAAACAATTTTCATAATTTAGCAGGAAACTAGGAAGATTAAAATGTTAAAGTTTGTTAAAGCGTTAAGTAAAGAGTGTTCATTACAATAACAGCGATACTAGAACATCTTCAGTAAATTTAGCCAGGTTGAATTTTAAAAAATATTGGCAATAATATTGATTATATGTAGAGCACTTAAGATTTAATATATTCCCATTATAGATTTTGTAATCAATTGTTTTCCTTGAGTTTGTAAGTGTAATAGAACTTTAACTTTAATATTCAAAAGGTATTCAGCATTATGAACATCCATTGTATAAATTATTACAAACAAAATTATTAAGTAATATGAAATTGCATGTTCTGGGTACTAAAAACTAAATTTAGTTTTGGCAGCCAACATTTCACATATGCACGAAAATTTATATTTCTATTGAAAAATGCAATGCTTCATGCATATTTGATAAGGAATAACAAAAAAAAAAAAGAAAGCATCAATTCAGAATAAAATATATTATAAAAATACAGTACTGACAAATTTTTGCCATTTTTTTTTTGTATGTTATAAATAGAGCAAAAAATATTTTGAATTGTAAAACCTTCTTTATTTATATTTATAAAGTGGAAATGAGAAAAAATCAATATCAGCGATGTTTTTCAAAAGTAATTTGATTGATAAAAAACATACAAATAATCTACTTAAATGTTTAAGAATTTTGTTTTGCTCAATTTAGGCCATGGTTATTTATGTCTAAATATAAAACTAATTAAGCAGAAATTATTCTCATTAAAATTTTCTACTACATTTTATATTTTAGATTGTAGTATAAATTAACAAATAAATAAGTACAAGCTTTAAGGACGAAATATAATTAGCTTAAGTGACTTAAGGTAGCTAGCGGTATGTAACGAAAATTCAAAATATTGTTACAGAAATTCAATTCATCAATTTCCATTCACTCGTAGAAACATAAATCCCCATATGTTAGTCCTAAAATATACCATAGTTAAGTGGCAACCCTTCACTATAACTATTGTTTCTTCTGTCAAAATTCAAAAGAACATTCTTAAAGTTGCCCTTATGCAGCTTCCGGACAGTGCTGCCACATTCTAGTTATTTTAACCCGCACATATAAAAAAGCCAGCAAGGTGGCATGACAAGTTAGTCGATAATAAAGGGCTAACTACATTATACTTTTGCTAACTTAAGCTACTGTCAAAAATTAACGAAAAGTCTGTCAAATGCTTAATCAACTTATTGAAGACTTTTGGGTGGCTACAATGTACTTTTTAAACTTAAATACTTACTACACTTAGTTGCAAATATTTGTACTTTTGCAAAAACTGTTTTCTTCTTATATTTCTAAAATATATGTATCTTTTCAAAAAATATTATTTAATGTGTTCAATTTATAAATTTTTTACAATTAACAAGTTAATCTATATTAATTTTTAATAATTTAAAAAAAAACAAATAAAAACATAAATAAAAAAGTACTAAAAAATGCAACAGTGCTTGTATCTCAATCGAAAAACAAATACAAAACCCACCCTTTTGTTATACATGCACGTTTGTTTTTTAACATTTTCAATTAAATTTTCTATAAAAATATTTTCCGCGTACATTGCAATTTGTTTTTTTTTTTTTCATAAACAGTTTTTCTAAAAACATATGATTCCTTAAGTAAAGTGCGGTCAGTTTCGCTGTTTGCTTAAGCAAATGACACTTGATGAAACTTAACGAAAAGTTTGTTAAGTACAATATAGTCATACACATTTGATTACATGTATTCGCACATTTGCTTAAGCTAGAAAAAGTATAATATAGTTAGCTCTTAAAACGCTAAAGAATAAGCATTGGCGAATATTTGAATTGTGTATTCTTTGGAAGTGTAAACTTAGTAGAGTTTAAATAAAGTCTCTTGTGTAATCGTTTTAAGTTTGTACTTAAATAAAGAGTAGCTATAAAGAAATTTCAATGGTGTTTATTAATTATTTATTTATTTTATTAAACATATAATTACAAATTATATTTTAATACCCTAACCGAGCACTAGCAACGAAGGCCTTCAGCTCGTTGTAGCGAAAACAGACCAGAGCCTCTGGTGGGAATCGAACACACGACCCCAACACTGATAAGCTCTCACGCTACCAACTAGCCTACCGGGGTGCTCTGGTGTTTATTATTTGCAACAAGAAAAGAACAAGATTTATTTAAAGGAAATAAATCAACGACAAATCGTAGCAATATTTGTATTTTTAAAATTTCGTTTCATATCAAAACACAGCTTAAATCCTTTAATCCAATTATATTTCAACTTTTAATTTCGGACTTAACGATTATTTTTTTATACCCCTTAGAGTATTTAGTTACAGATAAAAAAAACGAAATTGAGAAAATATTGTGGAGGTGAAAATTTATTTTGAGATGAAAAAGTTTTTGGATGTGAAAATGTTTTTTGTGGTGAAAAAAATTTTTTTGTGAAAAAATATTCGTGTTGAAGACAAAAGTTTTTTGAGGTAAAAAAAAAATTCTCAATATTTTTACGATTCAATGAATATGCAGCAAAATGGTATCAAGTTGTAATTGCTTATTTTGTTATAAATGCATATTTTTGCATTTTTTTGATTTTTAGTGTATACACTCAGAATATTATGTAGTTAATTGTTTGTAGTTCAATAAAAAATTTTTCCGTTCCATTTAAAAATAAATGAACATACATTTATTTTTCAAAGAAATATCTAAATTAACTTTTTTATACATTTATTCGAAATAATTTACTATCATTTACCATTTTTTTTCAGTTTCATTTAATTTTTCATTTGTTTGAAATTTAATAAAAATTTACCCACAACTTGTGGTTTATTTGTGTTATTACAAATTTAAATTTTGTTTGCTGTCTATTTCAAAAAAAGATTTTTAAAAAATTTCAATTTGTTTTTTTTTTTATTTAAATTGGTTGTATATATACAAAATTTTTCAATACAAATTACAAGAACTTCATAAACACACATACATAAACACATTCACACAAAAAGTGTCTATAGCTATGCATACATACATTTTGTATGTACAAAAAAAAAATACAAAAAGGGAAAAAATTTCAAATAAATGAAAAAAAAACATTTAGTTTTTAAGGAATTGGTAGGTAAAATTCTGACATTTATTTTTACTGATTATATCATTTGTTTCTTACGGATGTGCCAGTTGATTAATTAACATTTAAAAATAAATAACATAAGGCATTTAATTTAAATGAAAATCAAGTAGACCGGTTTTTAAATGAAATATCATTGCTTGTAAATTAAATTTTCTGCTATTTTAAGTGTATTTTTTTGCAATGGTTTCTAATGGAATTTAAAATATATCTTTCCTGGATTAAGGGCTAATTAATTGTAAAGTTATTTTTTGGAATATACAATAAAAATTATGTTAAATAGGAAAAAAGTGTCCCCTAAATCATCCAGTCCAAATTGCTGAAGAGACCTGAAATTTGGTATAGACGTTCCTCTTTCAAAGGCTCTGTCCTTTACCTGGAAATTTTAAATTTATAATATATTATGTGATCTCTCGAATATATTCTAATTTACTGAACGTATATCATACCATCTAAATTTTTAATAAGAATGCATGTTAAAAATGCGATTAAAGAGGGAAAAATTTCCTCCTTAATCACCCAACTGAAAGCACTGGAGATAGGAAATGTATCGTTTAGCTTTCTTTTCCACCATAGATATCTGCTAACACAGGATTTTTTAGAATTTTTTACGAGGAGGAGCTAAAAGGGGAAAAACTCTCCTGGTCCTGGGATTTGGGTTAATTCAATGAATAAAATATGGTAAAAATAGAAAATAAAAACATAATATTGTAAAGAACAGTGCACACTTAACCCCCGGATCAAAATGTTGCAGCTAGAAACTTGAGATAAGGCATGTATATACCCTGTAGGAAATGTCGATAGTAAAACTGTACTGATTCACTATTGACTTTGTCACTAGTACTACTGACTAATTATGCCCCAGCCAACGCTTTCTGCTGTAAACATTTAATAAGTACGTGTAATTGCGAATCTACACAACTATTTACTAGGTGTTGACATTGGAACCAGAGATTCACTATTACATTTTAGTAATTCTGGTCTACACTTTTGGAATTTTTTACTAGATATCCACACTAGGAAGGAAATAAGATTAAACAGGTGCATTTATTTTGTTATATTTGATATTTTATTAATAAATTTTTTTTTTATAAATTTCATTAAAGTAAACAAAATTTTCGTGCAAATTTAATTTTGGAGTAGACAAATCTTCAAAAGACTGCACAAAATCATCCACAGGCTCCGTAAAATCTTCATCAGGATCCATAAAATCTCTAGAGTTGCAACTTTTACTAAAAATTGTTGCCTCTTTCTTGTTTTTTTTTTTATTTTTATACAAAATTTATTGTTTTTTTTCACAAGTTTTTTGTAATTTTATATATTTTGTTCAAATTTGTATATTTACCTTTAAAATTAATTTTTTTTTATATTTTTATTAAAAAGTTTAATTTTGCATGCAGCTATGCACATGTATTTTCAACAAAATAAAACAATAAAAAAAACCAAGAACAAGTACAGCTTTGAGCTGCAAAATAGGAATGTAAAAAGTATAGGCGCTTTGTGGACATGTCACCAAAAAGTCGCCGAAAATAGTTGACAAATGTGGTGACTTGTAGACACTTGACCCCAGGCTTCCTACAGGCTAGTATTACTTATTTAGTGTAGACAGCCACTAAGATATATAAGCAGAGACAAAACATGGGACAATCATATTCGAAGCGCAATATAAATTTTTGGCTTATGATTGTACCAACCATAGTCATACTATAAAATAGTTATCATATTATGATAATAAAATAACCATAATTATACAATAATATAGTCTCTAGAGATATATTATGATTCGAAATCTTGAAAAAGTTCTATAAATTTAAGAATATGTATTTAAGAAATGTTTTTCCTACAGAAAAAATTTGATTCTATGAGCTTTTTTAAACAAAAATACTTTAAAAAAATTCTAAATTAAAGGGATTTAAAAAAAAAACATAGATTCTATGAAGTTTTTCTAATTGAAAAATTTTAAAAAGATTTTAAGGACATACTCAAGAGTTTTTTTTAGATAGTTCTAAGTATCTCAGAATTTTTCTTAGAATATAAGAATATTTGTAGTAGAAAAAGTTCTTAGGATCGAAATATTTTTTACAATGAAAAATCCTCAGAATCTAAGTTTTTTTTAAGAATATATGAATTTTTACCTAAGAAAGAGTTTGCAGAATTTGAGAATTTTATTTAAAGCAAAAGTCCATAGAATCTTAAAATATTTCGTTTAGAAAATTTTTTTAAAAATTTAGTATTTTGTATAAGAAACCTTTTCGTACAACTGTTGAGCTCTACAGACTTTTTTTACAAAAAAAAATTATTTAATAAATATTCTGAGTACGATTTCCACAAAAAAGTCGTTAATTTACTAGAAATAAATTAATAAACATATTGTATTTAAATGAATTATTGTTTTTATTAAAAATAATTAAGAAAAAATATAAAATCATTATATAAAATTTTTTGACAATGAATTTTTATCGACAATAAATCAATTTCCCCGGTGAAAATTATCATAAATTATAATTTTTACATGGGTGACTGAACTGATAAATTTTTTTTTTATTATTGAAAGAAGACAATGTTATGATTGTAAATACCAAAAAGTCTTGTTTTATTTAATTTTGAATTATTTACTGTTGTCAGCATTTTATAGTTCGATAATTATAATATTTTTTTTTATAGTTAGAATTTTTGTTATCACCGTATGGTTTAGCGTATTCAAAAACCGAAACCAAAAACCGGTCAACCTGTTTTTTTTTTTTTTTTTAAACGATCGGTTGCGAATATTCTGTAAATTCGAAGGAAACCGAAAACCGCTCTTTTTTGTTCGGTTAACCGATTTTTTAATTACATCACCAACTAAGTTACTTGGTCTCTTTTCATTTTTCCGAACACTTTCATAATAGTTTGTTTGGTTATGAAGATTTAGATATAAGTCTGATTAATTCCGATGAAGACTTAACTTTGGATATTCCAAATTCAAATAGTTTAATTTCTGATCTAAATAACACAATAAACAGTATTCAAAATACTAAAAAAGAGACTGTACAAAATCATCCATCATTATATGGTGATTTTATATATCTTTATAAATGCGACAAAAGAACTGAAAAGTTGGAAAATTCATATAATTGTCTTTTGACTATTTGTCCAACATCTACTATTAGTGAAAGAGTATTTTCCACTTCTAGCTTTATCAAAAGCAAATAAAAAAATCGACTTAAAACGAAACATTTAAATTGCATCTTATTTCTAAAACATTATTTTAGAAGTGAAAAATAGAATTTCTTTTTACATATTTAAAATGTAATATTAAAAAAACTTATTTAATGTCAAACGTTTTAAACGTTCAAATTACTAACGTACTTATTTTACCCAATTTACAAACTTAATGATCTCTATTCATTTGTTATGAATATAGTTTTATAATATTAATTTTTAAGATATTATATTAAAAAATATTAAAACCAATAAATAAAATGTTGAAATGAAATACAATAAAAAAATATTATAAAATATTTTTTTTTTCAAAAAATGTATTTATTTTTTTATTTTTATTACTTGATATATTAAATTTCTTTTTTTTTTGTTTGAATTTAAAACAATTAACAAATTATATAAGCTTTTTATTCAAATTAAAAAAAAAACGAAAAAACCGGTTGATCGTTTTTTTCTGCAAAAACCGAAACCGGTTTTTTTAAAATTCGATTTTTCGAAGAAAACCGAAACCGATATTTCTACAAGGCCGGTTTTTTGAATACTCTAGTATGGTTACAGACAATCATGGGAAAATTCTCTACTTACTCTTCTTAAAAATTTTAAATTCAAAATAATTCAGTAAGGATACGCTTTTAAGATGTAGTTGTTAAAAACCTAGTATAAAGGGATTTATAAAAGGAAAGACATATGTAAACCCTTCTTAACCCTCTACTGTTTTTCCTTCAGATATCGGTAATATTTAAATAACATATTTGGCATTGACTACTTACAATTTCAAAAATATTTAAATTTCTAGTTTATAGCGAGCTTTTAACCACCGTATATTTACAAAAATAAAGCATATTATCTACTTATAGCTAGGTTGATACATGCATTTCGATCCGGCAAAAAAAAAACTCTTCAGTACCCAATGTTTTAAATAAGCTAGAGCCTCTAAAAGAAGGCAGAGCCTGAACGAAAAACCTATTAAAAACTAATATTTTGCAACATTTCTGTCTTTTTAGCAATCACACATGTGGTGAAGTTGCAGCAAAATATTTGTTTTTAATAGGTTGAAAGCTCGCTATAAACTAGAAATAATAAACGGAAAACCTCAAAGTATATAAAAAAAATACAAAACAAAAAACTAATAATTAAATTTTGATTCATCGCTTTGTTTAGACGATATGGCACAATAAAGTTTGTAGACGAATCAAAAAATCCAGGAATCAAATTGTTTCGATTTTTGCTATAAATAATGACATACCGAAAATTTTTGGTGCAGTGTTATTATTGTAGCAGTTACAGCGACTTTCGCTTTTTGAAAATTGCAAAATTTAGCGAAATTGCCATTTAACATTTTGAAGATTGTCCACAATTGATTTCGCTTACTACAAAGTATTCAAGTAATATCAGTGCTTAATTTCCAAAAAAAAAAAAAAAAAACTGTTAACTGGTTTTTGAGTTAGAGGCATACTCCTAAAATATGTTCTGGAGAAAAAAGTAACTTCTTTTGGAAATAGAGACACTGAACTTTTTTTGCTATTATCAATTTTTTAAATATTTTTTTCTGTTTTAAAAAGATTTTTTTTTTTTAATTTATGAAATCTTGAATTTACAACATTCTCGCCTAAAAATCGTTTGTTGAACAAAAAAAAACGATTCAAGGCAGAAAAAGTAGTATATTACGTTTTCTATCGATATCAAGTAATTGCTTTAATAAAAAAAAATATATATTATTTAGCCAAAAACTACTTAATACCTGAAAACAGCTTTTTGGTGATCTAGGGCATTAGAAGATCAACCTCCACTACAAAAAGGTTAAACAATTTTATTAACAAAAAAATAATTTGAATTCGTAATCGCCTACTGAGACGAGATATCTAAAAAATTTTCGCAGGTAGTGGCAAAAAGAAGCAAAATATTAGTGTCTTGCCAAAAAAGCATCCCATGCCATTGGTTGAAAATCTGACATTTAAAATATGTACTCCCTGGGATATGGACCTATTTACTAAAGACATACTTTTTGGAATATGAAATTAAAGTAAAGGGGTTAAAAAAGTGCAAATATAAGCTATGCAGATCCTTTAAACTAGAAATCAGAAACTTTATATGGAATCTTATGGACATCTGATACAAGAAGGTTAAACAAAAAATCAAAAAGCCATCTACGACGCATTTTGTGTTAGCTTACAACTCTGCCCTCTACCGTAAATTGTGTAGAGAATTAATATGAAAATTATTTAGAATAAAATTATTTGAATGCTATTTATATAACCTAAACGAATAGTTCGTGAAAAATGGGTTTTTGTGTGTCAAATTTAAAGACGGAGTATAGCTATAAAGCAAAATGTTCATCCGTCGAACATTTTACGATTTAGTCGCTTCTTAACTTCACATTTTCACTTCACTTCACCTCTGAAAATTTATACATAATGCTTGAGTATTTTTTTGGCTCAACCTTTCAGTCGGACAATTATTATTTCATACTTTTGCTGTAAATAAAATGTATTTATCAACATTTAAAGGCCAAATAAAATGTTTAACATTTTTTTAAAATATCTAATTTGATGAAAGTAAATAAAAATTTAAGATTTTTCTAAGCACTAATATTTTTTAAGGTGACCAGATGAACATATCACTACAAATAACGATAGAAAAATACATAAAAATTACTAAAATTTATTTTCAATTAAAAATTTAACTAATTTAACTAATTCAAGTTAATATTTTCATTTGAATTATATATTTTAATAACATTTTTAGTTTCACCGTTAGAGTCGATCATTGTAGTCGTTGTTCTAGTTCATGAGTTCATTTGTCAATTTTTTTAATTTATATTCCTTTATTCGATCTTCAATATTATACTATATTATTCCTTAAAATGGAGTTCAAGATCCTTTTATAAAAAATAATAATGATTATTTATTATTTCTTTCCTTCCAATATTTCGTCACCACATTGGGTGACTTCTTCAGGGAAATTATATAATTTTTTCAACAATAAAAACTTATATATATCAGAAAAGATCAGTTAAATTTAAATATCTTAGATTAAGATGTATACCTGAAGCCGAAAGACACAAGTTAGCAATCCAAATTTTATGGAATTTTATTGTATTTCTTTAAAAATAAATTTTAAAATCTGGTCACCCTAATACCTCAATAATAACAAAAAATAATCTTAAATAAAGTCTACATTACATTTTTTTTTTATTTTCCTTGTAACAAAACAAAATTGTCAAAAATTTCCTAATGAACTGAAAACAAAATAAATTCTTATAAAAATGTTTTTCTAAATATTTGTTTATTTACTTCAATGAACCCTACTCTAATTTGCTAAAATCCTTCTTAAATTACCATATTTAAACAAAAACAAAAAGTGTTTTATTTTTTCGAATATAAAAAATGAACAAAAAAAAAAACATGAAAGGCCAAGTCCACTTAAATATACTTTAGTAAGTAATACGATTTGATTGCTTGTAATATGGATTTTCCTGTTGTAAAAATGTAAATTGAGCTTGAATACCTAAGTACCTACAAGGAAATAAAATTTTACACATAAATCAAAAGAAAACGATAAAAAAAAACACATAGAAATTAAAATCTTGCCCACTCAACAAAAGGCTAATTCAAACGCTGAACATCTCTGTCTACCCATATCTGCTAATTCCCACCCAATATTACTGATATGAAAAGAAAATTGATACAAATTTGACAATTCCTATCACAAATACTGAGAAATAGTGGATATGGATAGTTAACGTGTGCAGAGCTCTTAAATATCGAGCAACAAATACGTTTTTAAAAAGATTCAAATTTATAAAAAAAAAAATTAATTTCCATTTTTTCAAGTTCATCAAGTACTTTTTTCCTTGATACACTTACAAACATATATTTTTCGCATCAAGCTAAAATTTTTTATTGGCATGATGTAAGTATAACCTGCTACTCGTTTGAGTTAAAGTCAAAACTCGATACGTCGTCAGCAGCAAAATGAATTGAAAATTATTAAAAACTATCTGCTGAATATATCTAATCAACAGACTTTTAAACAATAATAGCAAACTTTTTTGTTACCAATACAGACTTTGATTTTTTTTTGTAAATTTGATCAGACTAGTTTTGAATCTTTATCCAAATAAAGCATGAGCTCGATAATTCCCAAGAAACATTTTTACGGACTCTACGATACGTACGGATTCATGAATACGGCTTCTACTGTACGTTTACGGTCCGAAAATATGTATCCGTCAAAGCTTGTACGTAAACGGAACATTAACGGACCGTATAGTTGAATTTTGGAAAACAATACGTTTTGACTCCGTTTTGGTGTATCCGTTTCTGTACCGTTAAATACGGGCCACTATTTATCATCAGTTTTTCTTCCGTTGCTTTAGGATTTGTTAAGTTATCAAAAACGAATACTCAAATATCCATGAGGTAAATATTTATGAAATTTAAAACAAGTTTTACGATGATGTGTTCAAAATTATGTAGATTTACAAATAGAAATAATGCCCCACAATTTTTAATAGATTTTGTAAAAAAAATTTGCAAATTTACATTGTCTGCCTCATCACCTCCATTTAAACCAAAATAATTTTTTTTTTTTTTTTATTTTTTTCATGATTTTTAATGGGCCACAATCGAAGATGCATGCTAATTGTGCTGGAGATAAATAAGGTATTTGGTTGTAATTTTGTTTGGTATTTGTTGTATTTAGTTTGTAAGTATTGTTATTTTATTTTAAATATCTTTGTAAATAAATTTAAAGAAAAAAAAATAAAAATTTGCTATTAAAAATAAAAATAATATGCTTTTACACAAATCCGTTTTTTGTTGAAAAAACGGTACGAATACGGTCCGTAAACGGTCCGTCATTGACGCACTTTTTACGGACAACTCAGTTTTTCATCCGATATATCGGTCCGTAAACGCTCCGTCATTGACAGACTTTTAACGGATAACTCTGTTTTTCATCCGATATATCGGTCCGAAAGCGGTCCGTCATTGGCGGACTTTTAACGGATTTGACTCAGTTTCGATGTTCCTTAAAATCCGTTTTCTGGTCCGATTAACGGAGTGGGATTCCGTTTATAACGTACCGAAACCGGTACGTAAACTGTGCGTATTGTTTGTTGGGTTGCATATGATTTGAGAATCACCTAAAATTTTATTAGTCTAATAGTAAAGCGAATATGTATGAAAAGAAAACTATTTAACAAAAAAGATAACGGGAATCATAAAGCAATTAAAATACATACAAGGGATATCACAAAATTTATAAACATATTTTAAATATTTCAAAAATGTAGTAATTTTGGTTGGTTACACTAAAAAAATCTATACGTAAAAAACATACATGTACGAAATATTTCGTAATTTTTTTTTTTTTTTTTAATTTACTGTATTTAGTTTTATTCCTGAAGAAAAACAAGTTTTATGAAAAAATACTTTATAAAAGTACCCAATGGTACAAATTAATATTAATTACTGACAAAATACATTTTTGGGACCCTTACTTTTGCAGCATTTAATTAAATAAAATTTCAAAGTTTGCAAAATCTGTATAAAAACAACAAAACAAAAAATACGGAAAATATTGTTCATTGCGTAACATTTCAGCAAAAATAAATGGAATTGATTTTTAATGAATCAATTATTCATTGAAACAAAGTATCATTTAGTACTGATTTTCCTCTTTCAAAGCTGATCTTTGATGGGTAACTTATTTTAAAAACAAGCAAGGTTAAATATTAATTACAGATATTTACATATAAATTTGACATTTATAACCAAGGTTAAGTACTAAACTTTAGTTAATTTGTAACAAGTTATCATTTTTAACTTACAATTTACCAAATTTTAAATTCTTAAAATCGTAGTTATCAATACAAAAAGTAAAAAATTTATTTTTATAGTAAAACTTGCAAGAATTTCAAAGAAAGTAATTTAGCAAATAAGGCCCGATTACCGAATGTCCCGTTATAATTTATCCAACAGTCAAACTCAAACAACAGCAATAACAAATGTGTCAGTTAAATTCCCAGGTAAAATCTACCGTGACATTAAGAAAATGAGGGTAGTGTCCGATTACTGATCTCGTGTTGAAATTTTAATACAAAATTTATATGGGAACAACAAAAGATCTTATTTCTCACTAAGCCTAAGTGCTTTAGACGTAATGAAAAATGATAATAAAGGAAAATTTTCACCATATGATACCCCTATGTAAAAATCATTGGCTCCGATCCAAAATTTCACAATACCGGAATCAAAATCACTGCTCCTTTTTCTCTTCTTTTGCTACTTATTTTTGGATTTCGTAAAATAAATGAAATTTTTATAAATTTTCAAATACCGATTACCACACAAAAGCTGTCATTTAAAATTACTGGGTCGAAAATAAAATTGCTTAAATTTTTGGGACAGCTGTAGAGTGTGGTGAAATAGGAGAACAAGAGTGTGATGATTTGGAAGATGCTGGTGCCAATGGGGGTGATGAACAAAACATAAACAAGAAAACCAGGTAGGCCGAAAAAAATTTATAATGCATTAAATGTTATACAACAAAAAAGTGATGATTTGACTGCGCCAACGAATGTTTCTGAAGCATTAAACAGTAAATATTCTGACAACTGGCTCAAGGCCATGCACAGTGAATATGCAGCACTTTTAAACAACGAAACCTGGTCGTTAGTTGATTTGCCAAAAGGGCAAAAACCCATTGGATCAAAATGGGTTTACAATATAAAACGTGATAAAAATGGGAATATGGACAAATTTAAAGCGCGGTTGGTAGCCAAGGGCTGTAGCCAGCAGTACGGCTTAAGCTACAAAGAAACTTTTTCTCCCGTTTTGAGATATTCAACGATACGTTTACTTTTAGCACTTGCCGTAGAGCATAAAATGTTTTTACACCAAATGGATGTCTGCACTGCATATCTCAACGGTGAGTTACGTGATGAAGTGTATATGCGTCAACCCGAACACTTCGTAGATGAGAAAAACCCTCATCGCGTATTAAAGCTAAACAAAGCTATCTATGGATTAAAACAGGCAGGTAGGGAGTGGAACGCCAAATTGGATGAAGTTCTAAAATCAATTGGTTTTATACCCTGTGTGAGTGAACCTTGCTTGCACAAAATGGTATGTAATGGTGAAGTTGATTTAATTGCCGTTTACGTGGATGATATTATCATCGCAAGCAAATTAATGCAGAACATAACGGGAATAAAGAAGAAAATATCCAATAACTTTGAATGTGTTGATAAAGGTACCCTACAACATTTCTTGGGTATGCAAATCGAGCGCGATGGTGATTTAGGTGAGATTTATTTATGCCAAACTCAATATATAAAAAATTTGTTACAGCGTCATGGTTTAGAAAAATGCAGATCTTCATCTACACCCTTGGATGCAGGTTTTCAAGTATTTTGCAACAACAATAACTGCGTTAGAGTTGATCCTACCGAGTACCAAGGTGTCGTGGGTGAATTGATGTACGTAGCCATTTCTACCAGACCTGACATTATTCATTCAATTTCGAAGCTTGCACAATGTATCAAAGATCCGCACAAAGAACATTAAGCTGGTTTAAAACATGTGATGCGATATTTATCAAGCACAATAGATTTTAAGCTACATTATAGACGTACTGGTAAACCTATTGAAGGTTTCGTCGACGCAGATTGGGGAAGCAATGTGCTCGATCGAAAATCATATACTGGGTTCGTATATATGCTAAGTGGATGTGTTTTTACTTGGGAGTCAAAGAAGCAGGGATGTGTGGCATTAAGCAGCACTGAAGTTGAATATGTTGCTTTGGCAACATCATCAAAAGAAGCCGTCTATTTAAAGACACTTTTATCAGAAATGAAAGGTCCTATAACTGTCCACAGCGACAATTTAAGCGCTCAACATATAGCCAAAAATCCTACTCATCATGCAGCCAGTAAACACATTGATATAAGGTTTCATTTTGTTAGAAATTTATTGAATGATAAAATTATTTAACTAAAATATGTTAATACTAACAATATGGTAGCTGACATACTAACAAAAAATTTGTACAAAGTTAAACATTTAAATTTTGTAAAATTAATGGGATTTAATCTTTGAATCAAAAACTTAATGCTAAATTGAATTGAAATGAATTGTATTTTAAATATTTTGAATTATTTTTGTAAACAATATATTCGTGTTGAGCGGAAGTATGTTAATATAAAGTTATCGATAATCAATACAACACGAATGTATTGGAAACTCTGTTATTCTATTCATAAGAATGTCATAAAAACAAACTATGATAAATATTGAATAACTGTAGCTTACCATAAAGCTAGTTTTTTTACAAATGAATTATTAATAAAGTTTATATAGAAGTTAAAACATCCTAACACTGTATATTCAGGATTTAATATGGGAGCAATTTTCATAAGCTGATCGGCCAGAATTTTTTAGAAATCTCAAGTCCCGGAAAACAATTTTTTTTTCACTAAAATCATTTTTGAAAATTTCTTAATAAAATTGCCCAAAATTTGTAACATTTTTAAATGACTTTTTAATAAATAGTTAGTATGTTTTCTTAGAAAAATTTAGCAAACCTTGACTAATAATATTACATATAATTTTTCAACTAAAATTAAATGGAAAATCCAATGATGCCTGTAGGAATCCATTTGGATCCCACAAATAAAATATAAAAATATAATTTTTATATAAAAATGTTCTCTGTTTAAAAAGAATAAGTGTCGGCCAAAAAGTCCATACAAATTGACAATTAAAATGCGCCGACCGGTGCAGTTTTGAAATAGAATCTATTTTATTTTCAAAATGTTTTTTCCTATTCTCTTGTTTTTTTTTTTTGGTTCTAATTCTCTTAACAGAGTTCCCGTATTTAGAATGTTTTTTGTAGACAAAAAACATATGATGAGTAGAATTTGAATACAATATTTTATGGCTCTTATGTTCTCTTTGTATACTCGCGAATGAACAACGTAATATAAACCATATATGTACGTTCGTTTCTCAATTTTTATTAAAAATATTATTTATTTTTATTGTTTTTTTAATATTAAAATGTAATAACTAAAATAAAAATTGGGTCGTTAATTAGAAAAGGAGATACTGGAGAATAATGAATCTCTACGGTAATCTTTACACTCAAATAAATATGTGCAGTCACCGTCGTACGTCGTTATGTTGGGTGCGTTTTCTCTCATAGCAACAATCGTTGCATTTCACGTTCTTATTCAAGGCCGAAACTAAAAATTAGAATAATTATTAAACTTCAAAAACATTAATCAAAAAGGTAACTAATTTTTAATAAATAAATTTCAAAATAGAAATACAGTGCTAGCTCGCTAATCGGAAGGAGTGTAATCCGAATTATCCAGTAATCGGAATTGAATTTATGACGTATTACATACTCTATAGTCCGCATTGATTGCAAGCTCGCTAAACCGAATTTTTATTTTTCTGCTTTTTTATTATTGTGTCAGTTTTTTTACAAAACAATGTGTTGGAATTTTAAAACTAACGGGACATCATTGAGATGCAGAGCCTTCTATGATTGACATTGTACATACATACATATGTATATGAACGTAAATAATTATATTTGTTTTATGTCTTGTTAGAAATAGTTTAGTTGCTGAATGGTATTAGTCGCGAAACCTTTAATTTAAACTTGTAATATGGCAAAAAAACGTGCACATAAAACGCTATCATTAGCTGATAAGCTTAAAATAATAGAAGAAGTAAATCGCGGACAATCAGGAAAAATTTTAGCAAAGAAATTTGGTGTAGGAGCTTCTACAATTTGTGGCATAAAAAAAAATGCTGAAAATATTAAAAGGTAAAAAACCTGTGTTAAAAAGGTATTCTGCAAAAATTACTGTACATTCATATTTATTATTTTACTAGATTTGCTGAGAATTCTGATGGAAAACTTTTAAAGCAGCGCAAGACACTTAAATCGGGAGAGAATGAAGAATTTGAGCATAAGTTATATGCTTGGTTTGAAGAGAAGCGGTCACGACATCAAACCATTTCATCAGAAATTTTACGACAGAAAGCTAAATCACTTTTTCAAAAAATGCATCCGAATCAATCATTTAAGGCTAGTGACGGATGGTTGCAAAATTTTAAGAAGCGATTTTCTGTGCGAACTTTGAAAATATGCGGCGAATCCTTATCTGCTAGACCTGATCTTGTACCTGATTTTCAAAATAAGCTCTATGATGTTATCGAGGCTGAAAATCTGATCGACGACCAAATTTACAACGCTGATGAATCTGGACTTTTTTGGAAAATGTTTCCAGACAAAACTTTAGTGCATTGTAAAGAAAAGTCTGCTCCGGGTACCAAAATGAGCAAAGAGAGAGTCACCTTCTTGTGCTGTGCTAATAAATCTGGAACTCACAAGCTTAACATTGCTGTGGTTGGGAAGTCAAAAAACCCACGTTCGTTTAAAAAACAACATATTGTTGAATATTACGCATCGAAAAATGCATGGATGACAACACATATTTTTACCGAATGGTTTTTTAAATCGTTTATACCACAGGTAAAAGACTATCAAATTGAAAATAATTTGCCTAAAAAAGCTTTATTGTTACTGGATAATGCAAAATGCCATGGAGAGCCGCTGGTTTCGGAATGTGGGCAGTATAAAACTATGTTTTTACCCCCGAATTGTACTAGTATTATCCAACCCATGGATCAGAACGCGATACGTCTTACTAAGTTGTTTTACAAAAAAGATCTCTTGTGTGAATTGGTAAACTCTGTAGCGGACAATTCAGACATTTTTTTGAAACAATTCAGTTTAAAGGACGCTTGTGAATTGCTTAAACGATCTTGGGACAGGGTGCCCAATTCTTCCATAAGGTCTTGTTGGAAGCATATCCATTCTCAGAGGTGGACTTCAGAGGATAACATCCCACTATCATTGTTACAACAGGAATTGCCTGAGCATGATTGTGTTGAAGAAACAGAAGAATTTCGCACAATAACCAACTTATTTCACCGCAATAATGACGTGCAAATTTCTGAAGAAGAAATTCTTAGCTGGATTATTAACTCTGACAATACTTCGTGTTGTAGTTCGGAGTCAGGCACAGAAAATGTGGAATCAGAGCCTATAATTGTGAAACACGTTAAAAATCGTGAAGCTGTGCAGGCCTTAAATACTTCAATAGATTGGGCAAAGGAACGAGGTATGCAAACAGATTATATATTGATGCTAAAAGAATTACGGAACAAGGCTTTGGAAGCATGTGCTCTGAAAGAGAAGCAAACCTACATCACAAATTATGTATGTTAAAAAAAATTTATTTTTTATTAAAAAAAAAGCTTTAATTTTTCATTCTTAATTAACAAAAATAAAATAAAATTGTTTTGAAATCCTGGCTTGTGTTTTATTTTCGAATATAGTGAATTATAATACATAATAACAGCACATTCAGTAATCCGAATATCTCGTTAATCCGAATCAGGGTCTGCAATCATTAATTCGGATTATCGAGCTAACACTGTACATAAAAATGTAGGGAAGGGATACAAGGGATTAAAAATATTACATCGGCAGAAAAATCCGTAGGTTGACACATAAGTGCCGCCACTAATAAGAAATCACTACAATTTTTTGGAACTACCAACCTTCAGATGATAACTGACAAAATTTAATGGCAATTCGTTTATTAGTTAACAAGTTACAGCTGTTTTAGTCACGCTACTTTTCCAATTTTGAAAACAATGGATTCAGAGAAATTTTCGTGTGTTGATTTATCATTGCCTTTTAATGGGAAAACACCGTTGAAGCTAAAGCTTAACTTGATAGTGTTATTTGGACTTTACTCCATCGAGACAAATGTTAGGAAAGTGGTTTGCTGACTTTAAACGTGATCGTACAAACACCGATGATGCCGAACACTCTGGTCACCCTAAAGAGGTGGTGATAACGGAAAACGTCAAAAAAGTTCACCAAATCATTTTGGCAGACCGTAAAGTGAAGTTGCAGAAGATAGCTGATACCTTAAAGATATCGAAAGAATGTGTCTGCTCTATTTTGCATGAACATTTGTCCATGAAAAAGTTGTTTTTGAACATATCGATGATTCCAAATGATGGCAAAATTGCATGAATTACACTTTAAATTGCTTCTGCACCCACCGTATTTGCCAGATTTGGCTCCCACCGATTTTTACCTGATTTCAGACCTCAAAAAAATGCTCGCTGGAAAGAGGTTTGGTTCGAATGAAGAGGTGAAATGTTAGAAACTCGCTCTTAAAGGAAACGATGTCGATGAATAAAGTCGAATTTTACCAAAAAAATTTTTATTTTCATTGGTTATCCTACGGATTTTTCACCCGATGTATTACTAAACGAAATTTCTTTAAATGTACATTAAGTTTCAATTTTTTTTAGTGCAAATCAAAGTCATTGACAGAGCTAGTTACGTTTTATAATAAGTTGAATGCGAAATAGTAGAGAGCCAAGGGCTAAATAAAATTCTACAGCATGACCTTGTAAAATTATTAGAAAAATGAAAAAAAAAACTGAATATAGTCATAGACTAACAATAAAGAATAAGACCCCACGCCATTTTTATTTTTTTCTTGTAATACTTCCATTCTTTGTTTCATACACAAATCATTCATTGAAATATGCATTTGTCGTGGTCGTTGTTGTAGTTCATTGTTCATTCAACTACTCATTCATAAACTCTGTAAATGGGTGTGTGTGTGATTTGCAATGTGCTTTTGGAAGGACTGCAGCTCCATAGTTTTTTTTATTAAACATATAAATATGTATAAGAGCACCACCAATGAATGGGGTACCTTCAACTCGATAGCATTTTGTCTAAAATAACAAAAAAAAAAAAAAAAAATTACAATCAAAATCTGAAAAATAGTTTTCAAGTACACAAAATTTCTGATTTTATATTGTTGTAGTACTTTTGCTTCTGTGCATAAATTTGCATTTTAAATTACACAAAATATTGGTTATGAAATATCTTTTATAAATTATTGTTTCATTTCAAAAATGAAAAAAAGGAAGTATCTACAAAGTAGATGTACACAATTTATGTAGTAATTTGATGTAATTTCATGGTTCAAACTTTGTTGATGCCACACTTCTCAAGTTGGCACAAGGAACATATTAGGGTTGATCGAATATTAAAAATTCAAGTCAGTTATGATATGATATGAAGTGAAGTGAAATTAAAGTGATTTTGTGTGAAAGGAATTTTTTTTTCATCTGCAACTTTACTTCCATGTCGCTTAGTACAAACCGCTGGAGCTAGGAAGCTGGAATTTGGTATAAAGCCTCCCTCTCCGGACTTTTCGGAAACTTTTACGGGGAGGGCCAGAAAATGGGAAAATGTCCCCCTTGAGGGCCTACCCCAAGCTATTTAACTACAAACGTCATACTTGAAATATGTGTTCCCTGGAGTATGGACTAACTCCCTGATAAGGTACTTTGTGGAATTTTCCCCAGAACGTGGTGCAAATGGATTAAATGGGGAAATCTCCTTAGCGGTCTAATCAACTTCATTGTTTAGAAACCCAAAATTAAAATGATGTATACCCTGGCGTATTTAATAATAAGGTATTTTTTGGAATTTCCGCCAGGAATGTGGTAAAATAGGGGTTCAAAAGTGGAAAAGATTCCCCTCTGTTAATAGCCCGTCCAACCCTCCTTGGCTAGATATTTAAAAATTTAACAATATGTTCCTTAAAGTATAGACCTATTCAGTGATAAAATATTTTTTTTATTTTTCGCCAGGAACATAATAAAAATTGGGGTTCAAAAATGTAAAATCTCCCTCTTTAGGCCTGTCCAAACCGAAACTTGATTTTTTAAATATAAGGCAATTTTCGCCGAGTGCACTTAAAGCACTAGACAAGGGGTCCGAAATGGAACGAAATAGAATAGAATACACAACAAGTTAAATTGAAATTTTAATTAAATAAAAGGCACCGGCAACAAGTGATATTTAAACAATATGTAAGGGCAACGAAATGGAATGGAACATTCAATGAGTGGAATTGAAACACCTGACAAGGGGAAGCAAAGTAAAATAAAACGGATTAGGAGTGAAGTTGAAATACTAGGCAAGGGAAACGAAATGGAATGAAACAGGTGACGAGTGGAATTAAAACATTAAATAAAGGAAAATTAATGGAGTAAAGTGATATAGAGTTTGAGTGATATTTATTAATTTGAAAATATTATTTTCTGTTTTAGCAATTTTGTATTAATTTCGCCAGGAACGTGGTAAAAATGTGAATTGAATAGATCTCCCAAACCCCTTCGGCTCGAAATCTTAAATTTAGGTGTTCCTTGTGGCATGAAATTTCTAAAATTTCTATTAAGAAAGTTGCTTAAAAGAGTAAAGTATCTTCAAATCCCCCAACACAATCCGCCGGACCTAAGAACTAGCTATTTGGTATGTAGGTTCCTCCTCCCACTGAGATGGGATTTTTCTGAAACTTTTGCTGTTAAAGGATAAGGGGAAGATCTAAGAAACCTTGACTAGAAATTCCTTGGGCACAAGTTTTTTAACTTAACAGAGAATTTCCAATTACAGAGTGGTGAAAATGAGATCAGGAAGGCTAAAAGTGTGCCTTTAATAACCGGTGCATTTCCTTTAAGCTAAAAATCTAAAACTAAAAACATCCACTACACACAAACAAAAATATTTTAAAATCAAGCAGAAACAACATTAAATTAAATAGCAAAAGCCTTGAAATAACATTAATTTAATTGTTCTTTTTAATTTAAATATATTTCAACTTATTTCTAAAATGACGGAATAAAATCTAAAATGCTGACATGTTAATATAAATACGAAAAAGTTAATTTTAACTTGAATCATATTTAATTCAAAAATATTTTACTTAATTTACCAACGGATGGCTGGCATGTGCATCACGGGTGCGCTTCGTACCACCCCATCTGATGCGCTGAATGCTATTTTGCATTTGCTGCCTTTGGACATAATTGGTTCACAGACTGCTGCAGCTGCAACAGTCCTTTGTAGGGCACTGTCACTTTGGTCAGACAGTGGCTATGGTCACAGTGTAATCCTTAACACGATGCCTGAACTTCCAGGCATCATTGACTACACTGTGGCCGAACCACTGTTCGACAAGAGGTACCACACGCTTATACCGCATAGAGATTCGTGGAAACACGGAACTCCCAATGGGGGGCATTGTGTCGACTTTTATACAGAGGGTCTACTCCAGGGAGCTACAGCTGAGTATTGCGCTGAGACTGTCGGATCACTGTTGTGTTTTTTAGGCTGAAGTTCTGACCATTAAGGAGGTAGGGGAGTGGCTTAGGTATAATGTCCTCACAACGGTGAGGATTAATATATTCTCCGATAGTTAGGCTGCCATTAGATCTCTGGATTCTGTCTTCCTGGAATCGACATCAGCCTTGAACTTTCGCAGATCTCTTAACGAGATGGCTCAGCAGTTCAGCATCCATGTCATTTGGGTGCCGGGACACAGGGACATATCAGGGAACTGTAGGGTGGACGAGCTTGCAAGACTTGGGACTACATTACACATTCCATACGAAATGGAATCTGTGGGCATGCCTCTGGCTACTTGCAAGTTTCGGCTGCGGGAGAATGCTTATGGGTTGGCAAGAGATAGGTGGGCCTCTGTCCGTGGTTGTATTCGTTCCAGGCAGATGTGGCCCCGTCTGGATAGAAAGCGCACGCACACGTTGCTGTCACTCTTAAGGCCCGATATATCCCTACTTGTTTCCGTCATGACGGGACATTGTCTGATTGGAAGGCACGCAGTTAGGTTAAGGGTTGCGGCTAGTGACTTTTGCAGAAGCTGTGGTGACGAAGAGGAGGAGGAGTCTGTGGAGCACCTTCTCTGCACTTGTCATGCCCTGGCTCACAGGAGGGGACTGTATTTGGGCTCATGTTTCTTTGAGGACCTGGGTGATTAAGCTGATATCGATATCGGCCGACTTAGGGGCTTTTTAAGGCAATCGGAATGGTTCGACGGGGGAAGCTAGTGATATAAAAAAGTAGCAAAAGAAGAGAAAAAGAAGCAGTGATTTTGATTCCGGTGTTGTGAAAATTTGGATCGGAACCAATGATTTTTACATAGGGGTGTCATAGTGTGGAAGTTTTCTTTTATAATCCTTTTTCATTGCATCTAAAGCCCTTCTTATGGTTTAGTGAAAAAATTAATATTTTGTTCTTCCCAAATAAATTTTGAATTTGTTTTTTAGGTTTCTAATCGAGCCTTAGCCTCAGTTTCACAATCTCCCGTTAGCTTCAACCTGGGAATTTAACTGACACATTTGTTGTTGTTTCCTATACAAAGTTTGAGTTTTACTGTTCGTTAAATTTTAGCGGGAAATTCAGCAATCGGGCCTTATTTATCTCTATTCGAAATGCTTGCAACTTTTACTACAATATATTTTTTACTTTTTGTAGCGTCATAGATTTGAAAAGTGTTTAATTTCATTAAAAATCACATTTTTATAAGTTGTGAAAAAGAAATTCCTTAGAAGAGAAAAATCTGAACTAAACGATATTTTAGAATCAATGAAAAATTAATTCCTTAAGAATCACTTTAATTAATTAAATGTTAGAAGTGAAGACGTGATTTTGGAGCTCAGGATAATCGATTGCATAGCGGATACGGAAGATATAAATTGATTTAAAATTAAAAAAAAAACAGTTAATATTATCCGTTTTCGGATGTGCAATCGCATTTACCAAGTCCAAATTTTATTTATAATCGAGCCACCCTATTTCGCATACATTGAAGTGATAGATAAAGGTGAAAAAATTAATTTCACACCAAATGACCATTTTAATTTCACTTCTTATCATCATAATTGAATTGAGTTTTAGTATTTACTGGTTGAAAACAGAAAAACTTATTTTCAAAATTCAGTTAAAGTTATACGGAATACTTGCACTTTTTCTCGCAACCTTTTCTAACTTATATAAAAATTATAGTAAAGCTACATAAAATGCTTTTCAAAATTGCAATTTTAAGTTTTTTCTTTGATTTATAAACTTAAATTGAAATTCTATAGAAAAGTTTTCACTACAAAAAATATTGTAAATACTCATTTTCTTTTTTCCTTATGGGGGACAAAATATGCATTTGCATCATTTGATCTTTTTCAATTAAAAATGTTACTATTTTGGTTTTAATAATTTAAATTTTAATTTCAAGTTATTAAAAAAACGTTACTTAAATAAGTCAAGGGAATAATTTCTTCATTTATTCTTATATTAACAATACAATTTAACATTTGTTCAATTAAAGTTTCCTTAAAAAAGTTTTATAATTATTATTTTTCCATTACTTTCTAATATTGTAAAGCCGAGTTTTACAAACTAACGTTTAATTATTAATATAAATATTTTCAGATTTTAATCATTAAAGATTATATTGTAAATGATGTCCCTATAAAAATATAAATAACCCCCTTTTAATGTTCTTGTAAATTGCTTAAATAGCTCAGTATTTTTTCAAGAAATATCTTTTATTGTTTGCTTAAGAATTTACCTGCAAAATTAACTAAAATTACAAAAGAATTTTAAAATAACTTAACCCTTATAATATGAAAATGAACCTAAATTGAATTTATAACATTTACTTCTAACTAAAAATAAAAACTAAAAGAAAAAGAATTAAAAAGAAAGTTGTTTAAGTGCAGCACTATGACAAAAGCACATAAAATAAATTAAATTTTTTATGTTGTGAAAATGTTGAACTAAATATTTAAGTAAAATATAATAAAACTTAAAAACTACAGTTTAAACCAAAGTAAAAATTAAATCTTCAGGAAAAAAAAGCACAACAATAAAACAAAAAATACTACTTACAACCATTTAAGTGGATAAAAAAATAGAAAGACAACAAAAATCTGTTATTTAACAACATTTACATTATGATGAGGATGCAGCCAACAGAATCACAACCAGAATTACAACAAGATGGCAAAGAAGAAGGAAGGCAACAACAACAACAACGCTTTAGTAAATATAACATCCTTATCAAGGACAGCTTAAAACAAAAAGTATTAAGAAGTAAACTATTTTTGTAGGTTATTGTTGCCAACAAGAATATTTTTATACATATATAACTATTTATATAAAATACAGTAGGGTGGCAATGAAATGTATTATTTTTTTTTCCTATAACTCACATGAGGTAACTTTGCATCACATCGGATATCTCTTAGTCGCGCAGCTTTCAGGTCAAACTTTTGGATTTTTGGCCCAAATCTAAAAAAATTCTTTTTATTATGACTTGTCTCACAAAATTGCTCAAACAGTTTTCAAGATATCAAAAAAATATCGCTGAAAATTTCGATTTTTCCAAAATTCAGCAAAATTTAACAAAAATTTAGAGTTTTTTAGTAAGTCTACAGTTAATAATATTTAGAATCTGCTAATTTCAGCAGTTTTTTTTATTAGGGACCAATTCAACTAATTTTTTTATAGCTTTTTTAAAGGATACCAGAGCAAATCTAAAGTTAAATTTTAAATGCCACCCTACTACACATCCTTGAACATTTGGTTTGGATGCAACTAAACTTCACACAAAAAAGACAACTTACAGGAAAGGTATCTCGGGGGTCTCTCACCGATTTCGTTAAAATTCGGATATGTATACATACATTAATTATAATTGAGTAGAGAAATAGAGAAATTTAATGAACACGTATAATTTAGCAGCCTAATCACATATTTTTAGATCAAGCAGAACCAACATTAAATCAAATAGAAACAGTTTTAAAATCAAACTAGGTATGTTCTTTGTATTTAGTGTTTTAATTTAAATTATTTCCGTTCTATTTTAAAGAGTGAGTTTTTAACTGTTTAAAGGGTTTTGAAAATTGAAAAAAAAATGCAAAAGTGAATGAAATATTATTTTGGGGCGATAACTGAATGCCTGTCATTTACTTTTTAGAGATTATTTTATGTAAATGTTGCCTGCGGCTATGCCATAGGTGAACCATTCGTGAGCTCCAATTTTGGAATACTTTTTGCAGCATTTCGGCCGGTGTCTCACCAATGGCAACTGAAATGTTGTATTCCAGGGCTGAAATTTGTAGTATCCCCACAAAAAACAGTCTAGTGCCTAGCAAAACCACACATTACCAAATAATGGGTAAAGTAATGTATAGCCATAGGGGCCGATGGATTACTTTACACCTTACTTCATTGATGAATTTTACGGGCGATGAGCCTCAAAGTAATGTATATACCCATTACTTTAGAGGTGATAATGTAAGGGGTTACTTATGTGGTTACGAGAATGGAAAAAGTAATGTGTCTAAAAATAGATTTTTAAAAAAGAGAAATTTTTATCAAAAAAAATTATTACAAATATTTTAAATAAAATAATGTGGTCAAGATGGGAATCGAACCAGGGAAATCTGGTTGCCAGCCAATAACTCTACCAACTGAGCTATCGACGCATATAGTATTTGATTGCTTTAAACTTAAATGAATTGTTGCGCTTCATTTTTTCGCTAGTGTTATCAAAAGAAAAACATACATTACCCTTTTGCTTACAAAAAATCACAAAGTAATGTATCTAAAAATAGATTTTCAAAAATATTTCAATTATTACTTTACATTTATAAATCATATACTACGTAATCAATAATGAGTAACTTATTACTTTATGCTTGCAAATAATGAAAAAGGTAACGAGCTATCATTACAAGGTAACGCATGAGAATATCGCACCCATTACCAAAGTTTTGCTGGGTGGGTTACATTGGCGGCTCTTGAACTGTGTCTGGCTGCTCTTCACAACAAATTCAGCAAATCTGTTTGTTGACGTACCCATTGATCCTAAAATAAGCTTAGTCGCTGAAGACAAATTCTCGATAGAAACACATTTCTCACACAGCACGAATTTTGATATTAATGTTTAATGATTTGTAAGCGTTGTTTGTTTGTTAGTCTATTCATGGTCATATAGCAAACATTACTGAGCATTTTTGGCATTGCCACAAGTTACGAGAACTGAGAACACTGAGAAACCAAATAGCAAAATCAATCTTTCTTAAAATTGCTTGTCTCTACACTCACCAAAAAAATGTCTGTAATGGCAACTGAAAATTTTGCTGTTATTACGGGAAATTTTGCTAATTTGAGCCCAGCGGTATTTTTTGCTAATCTTAGCAACACATGTCTGCTGACGTGTAGTACAATGAAATTAGTAGAAAAATTAGTAGCCGCTACTAAATTTTAGTAGACTTTTTGTAAAGTGAAATTTAAAATCTGTTTGCTAAAATCAGCAAAAAAAATTACTAAATATTATTAATATTAGTAAAAAGCTTTGAATTTATTTTTCTTATCGAGCATCAAAAATATTTATTATATTTTTCGAAAAACGAATTAATCATTTTGTTTTAATTTGGTAATTTCTGTTTTGAAAAATATTTTGGGCAATTTTTTTTTACTTTTAAGGTTAAATTTTAATTGTTTTTAGGGCGGATTTTTAGAACTAAAAAACCTTTTTAGTGCTATTTTAAGTGGATGTCCTCTTTTTAGACATGAGTCGGTATCTTCACTTCCGATCCCTTTTTAAATATATGTAACATTTTAAGGAAATTTAAGTTTGTAGGTGTAAGTTTTAATTAGAAATAACATTTCCTTCAATATCCACTTTTTTAAAATTAGTAAAATTTTTTGCTAATTTTAGCAAATCGGTTTTCAAAAATTTGTAAAATGATTTCTGAAATTAGAAACAAAAATTTATTCTGTAAAAATTCTGTAATTTGAAAAATGTAAACAGCAAAAAGATTTGCTAAATAATAATTTTTTACTAAAAATCAGTACAAAAATAGTAAAGTGGGATTGAAAACCGTTTACAAATTTTTCTACTAACTTTTTTTCTGAGTGTAGACAGAGCAAACTAAGCAGACTGTTGACGCGACACTTTGAAACTTTTGAAGCCCTACCTCGCTTCTGGTGAAAAGTGAGTAAATTAGTCCTTACTCCAGGGAACACATATTTCAAATATCAGGTTTCTGACCAAATCGGGTTGGACAGCACGTCAAGGAGGAGACTTTTACCCTTTAAGATCCCTTTTTTAGACGCATATTTAAAATTGTTGGTCTCCGGCCAGGAGGGGGAAGCTATAAACCAAATTTCAAGTTTCGAGTTCCAGCAGTACATGGTAGGCGATGATGCGTCAGTCAGTGAATCAGTCAGTAAGAATAATACTTTGCATATACACGCAGAGCTAAAACACGGTTGGCCCAATCATTTTTGAAGAGCATTAAATATTTTTGGCATTATGATTGTGCCAACCATAGTCATACTATAATATAGTTATTATATTAAGATGATAAAATAGACATTATTTGTTCGATAATATATTCCCTATAGTTATATTTTGATTCGAAATATTCCTTTAAGAACTATTTTTCCTAAAGAGAAAATTTAATATTAAAGATTTTTTCAAGAAAACTTCATTGATTATATGGACTGTTTTTAAAGCAAAATACTTTAAAAAAATTTTAAATTCTAAGGACAAAAATTCCATACAAAAAATTCTTAGATTCTAAGGACATTTTTCAGAATTTTTTTTTTTTAAATATTCCTCAGAGTTTTAGAATTTTTCTTTTAGAAAAGTCTTTAGAGTCTAATCGTATTTATATTAGAAAAAGTTCTTAGAATCTAAGTATTTTTCATGTTGAAAAGTGCTTATAATCTAAGAATTTTTTTTAATCTATTTTTTTTTTTAAATATATGAATTTGTAGGAAAGAACCAGCTTGCTCTAAAAATCTAAAAATCTTTCTATCAGAAAAATTTCTAAAAATCTAGTATTTTTTTACAAAATAATTCTTGGGACTTTTTCTTTAAAAAATTATGTTGGTAATATTCTGAAAAGAAATGAATTTTTCTAAAAAAAAGTTGTATTGTTTTTATTAAAAAATATTTAAATTTAAAATCTTTATATATAATCGGGTAGAATTATTAATTATTATTCAAAACATCCGAGAAGAGTTATTATAAAGACTGCCAGAAATCTTATAGACAAAGTTTTAAATATTAGTGATAAAGTTTTTCATAGAAATAATAAAATAAGAATTAGAAATATTTTAGAGGATAATAATTTCCCAAGGGAATTGATTTATAAATTGATTGGTCAGTACAATGGACATAGGGAAGGCAGTGTGAATATAGTTACTAAACCTAAGATTTACAAGTCTTTAACTTATGTACCAATGATTTCTGAACGATTAGAAAACTCTAATATTTATAAAATCAATAATTATAGGATGGCTCATAGAACATATAATACATTAGATAGATTATTTAGTAAAATGAAAGATAGGACAGAGAAATTAGATAAATCTAATATTATTTACAAGATACCTTGCAGGGGTAAAGATAATGAAATATGTAGTAAAGTTAATATAGGTAACACAAAGAACAAATTAAAAACTAGATTAGCAGGACATAGATCTGAATAGAAATATAGGAATACAGCTTCTCAGAAACCTGCATTATCACCACATTGTGCCACTCTTAACCATACACCAAATTTTGAAAATACAACAGTTTTAAATACAGAAACAAACTACAAAAGAAATGTTACAAATTATCAATACACCAATAGAACAAAGAATTAATTTTAAAACAGATACAGACAATGTAGCTCAGAATTACAGACATTTAAATTATAAGAATAAGATAGGAAATCAAATAGGTTCATAAAAATGTAATAGAATAATTTTTGTTTCCTGTGTATAATTTTTAATATTTTTTAAAATTGACAATTTTGTTGTTTCATTAATTTTGATTTGTTAAAAAATTTGTTTAAAATTAAAAAACAAAAAATCCCTGAAGAAGCTATCCATTGAGATAGCGAAATATTGGAAAACAAAAAAATATTTTGTACAAAATAGACCTTAAGCTTGAATACTTATTACCTGGAATTTATATATAATCTTTATGACAGTGAATTTCTTTGACAATCAATTTTTTACAGCAAATTACTCGTATAATGTTATATGTTCATATAAGGTATTTCAAAAGTAAACCCCACTATGGTGAAAATTATCATATATTATCATTTTTACAAGACAGTCTTCTAACTGTAAATGTCAAAGTCATGATTTATTTGTTTTACAATTATACATTGATTGCTTTTAGCATTTTATTGTTCCATAACTATCATATTTTTTTATAGTAGGAATTTTTTTACCACAGTATACTTACAGCCAATCATGTTATAAAATAGAAAAAGGCAATCATGAAATAATAAAATATTTACTATAATAATGATGGTAGCAACCATATTGATGGTTAGAATCTAATTATAAACCAATAACTTGATTGTGACAACCATGCACGAATGCAGGAAGTATAATATAGTAGCAGTGATCATATTTCCCCCATTTTAATTTATTTTCTCTCATCTACCACAAATCCCAGCGAAATCAGTGGGTAAGCCCAAGATCCCTTCCTTGTGTGTATATTAACTGTCAACCCTAATGATAGTTTCATATGGCATCTACATTTTTTGCTATTTCTTTATTTTTGTTTTGTCTGTGCGATAGTGATAAAAAACGTACAGTAGTAAAAATAAATTTTAAAACCAGAAATTTGGGGATCTTTTTTTTTTTTATGTAAAATTTATGAGGAAAAAGTCATAGATGGGCTGGACATAAGTATTTTAACTACACTTTGCAAATATATAGAGCAATGATTTATTCAAAAATTTTGCTTTCTTAGTCAGACTTCTAGTGGTAATATTGGCCACCATAGCAGATACATTGACAGGACATGAATCCTGTATGGGTGAATATATTTGAAAAATTTTAATTTTGTTTATTTTTATGGGTAAAACCTTAATTTTATTTTGTTTTCAAATACATCAAAACTTGTCAAATTGAACTTTATCACAAATTTGTCAGTCTTCAATTGCCGTTTAAGAGTGCAGAAATATTGTTTTATTTTGTAAGCTATTGTTATTATCAGGTTAGTGACTTTTAATAGCTACAAAAACGATTTTTATTATATACTTTTCCGAATCAAAGATTTTGCAGCAAAATGACATTATATTGTTGATGCATATTTTTTTTTTTTTTTTATAAATGCATATTTTTGCATAATTGAATTTTAAGTGCATAATTTGCTTGTGCGTATTTCATAATTTTTAATGCAGATATTTGCTTATTTTGAATTTTATTGCATATTTCCTTTAATTAAAATAAGAAATATCTATCTAAAAGAAAAAGCATTCTGTACTCATAGTTATATTGGATATAATTTTAAAACAATAATTTTAAATAAATTTTTTTTGAAAATTGAATGCCTATTTTTTGGACTTATAATGCATATTTTTTTAATTTTTACTGCATATTTTAAGTGCATATTTTTAAATGTTTTTAATGCATAAAAGTTGCTGCCCTGATTATAACAAAGAGGTGACGGAGTAACTGCTTAAGTATAAAAAAGAGTGTAAATTGTGCAATTTTTACTGCATATTTTCATTGCATATTCTTGTATTTTTTAGTATATTAAGGTCGCTACTCTGGTTATAACAAAGAGTGACTTAATTAACTACTAAAGTATAAAAAAGTGCTTAAACTGTATATTTTCCTGTAATCCATATCAAGGAGAAAAAATATTTCAAGTAAAAGTTCTTAAAACTAACAAAAATGGTTATAAGTCTTTAAAAAAACAAATTTTTTTACTTCATCCTTATCTAAAGTTTCAGGAAGAGAGGGAAAATATCAAACATGTCTGCAACAATATTTGTGTATTGTTTTTTCTTTAACAGCAAACACTTTGTGGTAAGAATTAAAATACAAAAAAAAGTATGAGAACTCATTAGCGATAATTAATTACAGAGCTTAAGGCAGTGTTTTTACAATTGGGGTTTTTTTTAAAGGACACTAGGGTATGAAGGACAAATAAAGACTGACAATAAAATTATGTTGTAGTGGTAATTAAGAAACTAACGAATAGTAGGAGAAGCAGAATTAAATAAAACATGTAGAAAATTGCATGGGAATGAAAAAAAAAAATCTCTTTATTAATTATGTTAATACTAGAGTTTAACCGAGTGCTTAAGATAAAATGGAAAATATTTAAAAAATAACATGAGAACAAATTACAGTATGCAACAATTTAAAGGTCATGACCTGGGGGTGAATGATTGATTCTTATACTGGATGAATGCTTAAGCTTTGCCAAGGGAAATTCCCAAAAAGTTTAGCGTTATGTGGATAAATTCAAATTTTATGAATCTTTAGGCGTTGCAGTGTAAAGTCCAAACAATGTATTATTTGTGTCACTGTGAAGAAATTAGAAAAATATCATATTAAAAATGAGCAGGGTGCCAATTCCGAATGGTTTTATCACTGCGAAAACTTTAATTTTGTTATCATTGTTTTAAAATGAGTGAAGAGTAGTTTTTCATCGCTTCACAGCTTCGCAAATCATTCGAAATCGGTACCAAAATTTCCAAAAAATATTCAATAAAACATTCTTAAAATTATCGAAGAGTTTCCTCCAAATTCAACAAAAAAAAGTTTGATAGAACTGCCACTGTTCACTGGCGCTGTATGTATCTGGATTGGACACAAATCATATTCTGAGCTAAATCCTGTACTTGCAAGCCCAGAATGAAATTTTATAAGAATTATATTCGTAGAATATGTTAACCCTATAAGTGTCTTTTTTATGGGTCAATTAAGTACTTTCTTTCAGAAATACCAAATAAGTCCTCTTAAAAATACGTTTTAAAGTTTACGTAAGACATTTTGGGGTAGTTATATACGAAAAATTTCCACAAAAGATGTTAAATCATGAAGTTGTGATTTATCACTTATAGCCAGAGCTTTAAAGGCTTATTTCATTAATGAATTTTTTTATTTCTGAATTGAAATTTAACGAATTAAATCCAAAATTATCAGTTATTGAATAGATTTAAATCGCATTTGGGCCAGTTCGATTTGTTTTGAAAACAACTGAATCAATTGTAACAGTTCGTTTCGTCAAATGAAATCAAATGATTTAACTCACATTTTTTTATAAATCGAAGGGGAAATGCGAACGGTACATTTCATAAACTATTCAGTGTTTTAATTTAGTAATTTACCATTTACCGATCAAAAATCGATTTTTTTTCCATTCATTGGTTGAAATTTGTATTATCCCTTTCAGTTAATAAGAAACAAAAATCCGTTTAGTAGCTTTTTTCATTTTTTTATCACTGAACGGTAAAAAATCGATTTTAAATCAGTGAACGCTAGAAAATTGATTTTTAATCATTGAATGTTTTTTTTTTTTTAAATCACTGAACGGAAATAAATTTAAACGGTTGATAAATTCAAAAAATTCTTTTTTTTCGTTTGATTTATAAAAAACAAACGAGTTTCTGGTGATTTAAATTATTTGATTTGATGAAACCAATTGTTACGATTGATTTAATTTTTAAATCATTATTGGCGTTGAACGCATTCAATTGAATAAATTCACTTGATTTACAAAAAATATATTAAAATTTTATTCCATTTTTGACAAATTCATTTAGAAAAAGATTTAATTCTTCAAAGCTCTACTTATAGTCCTGTACTTCTGCGAAAAATTTGTTGTTTTAATGCCAAACGTGAAATGTTATGAGACGTTTATCGTTGTATACTTTAATGATTGTCTCACTTCTTTTTATGACATTTTAATTTTAGTGGCCTACTTTTGTCATTTTTTTATTTTAATCCTGAAAAAGATGATTTGCCATTTTTCTCTTGTAGTTTTGACAAATAACAATGTAAGTGTACTACTGAGATTAATTTTTTGTTTTAGCTTATGTAGTAAAATTTTACAAGGATTTTTTTCTCCTTTTATTTTTGGTAATTTTCAGTTATGGTCTATATTTGTCATTGAAAAGACACAAAAATTACGTAAAATAATTCGGAGATAAAGGGTTACAATGTTTAATAAAAAAATTCCCTGTAAAATTTTAGTTTTTTTTTCGACAAAAAAACATATTTTTCTCAGAAGTATAGTCAAAAAATGTATCCAACAACTAAAAAGAAATTAAAATTTGTCTGTAAAGGGCGATCCGAGCAATCTTTTTAAATCATAATCTACTTTGACACTGCTAGATTATTTTCTGTTCAAAATAATGCCAAACAGTCAGTATCAAACCTCCGTGGACAAAAATGAGTCGCTTTACGCTTGAACAACAATAGGAAATACAGGTTGGTTGAAAAGTTCCTGCGCTCACCAAGAGATGGCTAGCTCCAAAATTTTTTTTTCTCAAGTTGGTATAACTGTCCTTAGAACACATGCAAAGTTGCAAGTCATTCTGTCAATTCTTTCTTTGTTTACAAGCCATTTGAAGTTGACGTGTCATTGATTTTTTTTAATATGGCAAAAATTTAATATCGTACAGTCATTAGATTCTTTGTTTTAAAGGGTTTAAAAGCAAAGGAAATTTATGAACAAACGCACAGTTGAATTTTAGGCTGGTGAATTTAAACGTGGTCGTACCAGCCTTAAAGGCGATCCACGCGAAGGACGACCAAAAACTGCAACCACAGCAGAAATCATTGAGCAGGTACATAATATGGTTAGTGAAGATCCAAGTTTGACTAAGCGTGAAATTACTTATGCCATAGGCATCTCAGACGAACGAGTACTCCATATTTTACATAAAGAATTACGTACGAAAAAACTGTTTGGAAAGTTAGTGCCGCACACATTAATAATTCAACAAAAACTGGATCGAAAACAAATTTCTCAGCGTAATTTGAAGCGTTTTAAGCCGAATAAAACCGACTTCTTGCGTCGTTTTTTAACTATGGATGAGTCTTGGATCTACCACCACGATCCTAAATTGAAACAAGAACGTTTACAGTGGACTGAGGCTGGTTGTTCAGCTCCAAAGCAGGTGAAGTCACAACGATCAGCAAAGAGGGTTATGGCATCAGTTTTTTGGGATGCAAAAGGAATTTTGTTGATTGATTATCTTCAGAAAGGTAAAACAATCAACTCTGAATATTATTGCAGCCTTTTGGATCGCTGGATGAAAAAATTCGTGAGAAAAGACCTGGTTTAAAGAAGAAAAAATCATTTTTCATCAAGACAATGCACCTGCTCACAAACGTGTTTTGACGATGGCTAAATTCAAAGAATTAAAGTACGAATTGCTTGAACATCCACCGTATTCACCAGATTTGGCTCCCAGTGACTACTATCTCTTCAGACATCTCAAACAATTCCTTCGTGAAAATCATTTTTCGTCGAATGAAGAGGCAATAGCAGCCGTCGACGGTTATTTTGCAGAGCTTCCGGAAACCCATTATAAGGATGGGATAAAGTTATTGGAAGATCATTGGAACAAGTGTATTGAGCTTCTAGTATTGCAAGCGACCAAACTGTGCGTTTATTGAAAATATGTTTTTGTCGAAATGAAGCACCCACAGCGCGAAATGAAACACCCACTGGCTCGCTGATGCAGCTATAATTTTGTCTTAAAGCTGAATTGAATTATACTAAGTTCATGTATTTAAAATATAAATTAAATGTCATTAGCAAAAAGTTAAATTAAAAAAATATACTGCAAGATATCCAGAAACGTAATAAATTGTGACAAAGTAAGATCCTTTTCGTAGTTATTTAACGGTCCTGCTTGAGAGAACTACAAAAGGGGACGCCCTAAGTGACACACGGCATCTATGGCTGAGGAACACTGGGGGTCCTTTGTCTTCTTACATTAACTAATTTAAGAAAATTGTTGCAAAAATAAAAAAATACCAAATTTACATTTCTTGTTATTATTGAAAAATGGAAAAGTCATAAGTTTATTTTATGGGATTTTTAGCTTAAATTTTATTTGACATATATGTACAAATTTAAACTTTTTTACTATTAAGTGAAAAAAATCGTTCGATAAATATAAAGTTTAATAAGCACTACGTCAATTATAGGAAAGCCATTATGCCGTAATGTATAAAATGTGCCTGCGATATTTTTTATTGTAGTCAGCAAATTCGAAATTTTTAACCTTTTGCTAACAAAATTTTTAAAAAAATACTTTAAGCTACTTTAAGTTCAATGTTAAAGACTGCAGATTAGAGATGGCCATGTGAGCAATTTTTAAATCACGCACCAAAAATTACAATCATGCACGATAATTTTTTTAAATGGTTACTTTAATTTGTTTCCTTTAATAAAATTTTTTCTTGGAAATTAGGAAAACTAACTAGTTTGTTTTTAATTTATTGTTTTTTTTTTTTTTGATATAGAATATTGAAAATAGTTTAAACGTTTTCTAACAAATAAAAACTCCTATACCAAATTTTATTATTTTTAAAAAAATTGGAAAACTTTTACTTGAAAAAAGAATATTTTATTAAAATTTTTAAAATTTCTCTGAACTAAGTTGAATGAAAATTTTTCTTAGAAATAGTTCATCGGTTTCTAAAATCAAGTTATTTTTTATTACTCTTGGTTTTAATTGTCTGAAGTAAATTTTAGAAAACAATTCTTCAAATTAGAAAATGGTATACTTAAAATTTGAATTTGGCAATGGCTTTCTAAAATTTAGTTAATTTTTATTAACACACATGTAGTTGAAGTACTTTCTCGATTTATGTTAGACACATTTTTTGAACCAAGTGGGAGTAAATTATGTCCTAAATTTTTTTTTTAACTAAACTTAATTTTATTACATTTGAGTATGCAAATTTCTTAAAACTAAGATGTTTTTTTTTATCAAAATTAATAAATTTTTATGTAATTGACTTGTTTGTTTCCTAAAATCAAGAAATATTACTTAGGAAAAATATGAACTATTTCTGAGTATATAAAATATTTCGTTTTTCCTCAAACTTAGGAATTTTTATTCTTTTTAAGAAATTTTTTCTAAGTTTTAATAAAATTTTACTTAAATTGAGGACAATTTATAAACTATTTTAAAGGAAATTTTTAATTACATTTTAGTTCATGTCTTTTTTGAGTGCACGTTTCTAAACTAATAAAATTAGTATTTTCATTTAAAATTATTTAATAAAAAAAATTATTGTTATTTTTTTATAATTAATTGACAAATATTTAAATGAACCAAATAAATGTAAAGTTTTTTACTTATGTAGACTATGTAGTTAGTTTTATTGACATTTATCATTTAGTTTTAAGGATTTTGTAACAATAAACAATAAATAAGGGAAATATCATTTGTTTTTACGGATTTTTGTTAACAGTTAAAATAAATGAAATATTATTTATTATTTAAGCATATTATAAGTAATTTATCAAAATTTAAAAATAAATTAAAAGCTCTTTTGATTTAAACGAAAAGTTAGTAGACTGGCTTTTAAGTGATATTTCATTTATTTTAAATTACATTTTCGATTACTTTAAACCACAAACTATTTAGAGTTTAAATAAAATTTGTTTTTAATTTTTCAAAATTCTAGATTTGTATCTCAGTATTTCGCGGTTAAAATTTGTCTAAGTTTTAACAAATAATTTTTTTATAAATAATTTTATATAAAATAATTGTATATAAATACCTGTCGCCCTATTAAACATATTTACTGTCAACCACATAAAATTTTTATATGTCTCAAACACCTTGACTTTTATACATTTTATTTTCTTGTTTTTTGTTAATATTTCAACTAAACATCAATAATTGTATGTTGTATATAGCTAAATCACCTTTCGATGCAATAAAATATAATTCTTGTTATAAATATATTTTTTATTACACAATTAATATGAAATCACGTTTTTCATATTTTGCCAAAAGCAATTCAAATTGATCCTTATTTCCTCATTTTTTTTCCTTTTTACTATTTTTTTTTTCTTTTTTCTTAATAAAAATAAACACACAACCTTGTCATTGTTATTGACATTAAGGTAGAAGAATAGAACAAAAATATGTATAAAAATATTATTGATATATAATAAAAACAAATAAAATGGGGAAGAAATGAAATCAAGAATAAAATTGTTTTATGCACGAAAATTTAATAGCAAGGTAAATACAAACTAATATATGTAGTTACATATAAATATTTTCTTGTTCCTTCCGGTGATACTGCTGCCCATATAAATACACACACATACTAAGAACTACACTCGAAATGTCAGTTAAATTAAATGAAAAATCACTTAAAAAAAGGTCTATTAATTTTTCATTTAAATCAATAGATCTTTTCATTTATTTTGAAATGTTAATAAATTAACACAATATCCATAATTACACTCAGACTAATATGTAGTTTACTGTTTATAATTTAATAAAAAAAGTTTTCAATTTATTTAAAATTTTATTTTTTTAAAGAAATAGTTATTTTATATATTTATGAATTTGTTCAAAATGCTTTACTGTCATTTACTTTTTTTTAGTTTCATTTATTTTTTACATTTCTTTGAAATTTAGTAAAAAATTTTTCCCTAAAAACGGAAATTTATGGTTTATTTGTTATTACAAATTTAAATTTTGTTTGCTGTTTCAAGAAAAATATATTAGAAAAATTCCAATTTGGTTTTTATGTAAATTAAATTATTAAATCAATTTAAATAACAAGAACTCCACACACATATGGTCATTCACACAAAATGTTTTTATAGACTGTGTGAGTATACATTTTACAGTTTCAAAACACACAAAAATGAAAAAAGCGAGAATAATTTCGAATAAATGAATAACCAGTTATTTTTACGAAATTGGTAGGTAAAATTTTAATATTCATTTCTAATTGATTAATAATTTGTTTTTTCCTGATGTGTCAGTTGTTTAAACAACATTTAAGAAATATAACAAAAACCATTTGAGTTAAATGAAAATTAAGTGGACCAGTTTTTACATAAAATATTTCTTTTAAATTGTATTTTCTGTTATTTTTAACTTACAAACTATTTTAAGTGTAACACTGTACAACAAAATATATTTTTTTCCAAAATAACAATATTCTGGCAACGGATTCTGGTAAAGGGGAGCAAAACAAAATACACTTTTATTGGCATTTTGAAAGTTTAAGTCTGAATTTTATTTTTGGGGTGGTTACAGTTTCCCACATTCTTATAATAAATCGTCACAAGAAAACATGTGACCTTTCATTTAAGGTATAAAATGTGTTTAGCAGATTTATGTAGAAAAATACGAGAAACATTTTTGTGAAATATTTTAACCTTTTAACTTCTCAATGTATGGGTCTTTTCTGTCACTTTCATGAAAAAGGGTGAAAAATACCCTTCAAACGTGGATATAACGGGTTAAAAAGTTTCACAAAATTTTGTCACAAAATTCTAATATAAGCCTCTGAATACACTAAAGCTCTGAGTTCGTCTTGAACGCGCGAAAAAAGTCAAAACTTAAAATGTGTTTAAGGGTTAATTTTGTCCTATTTAGAGTTTTCGCTAAAATATCCCACGAATCCGTTTTTTTTTAGTTTGTATGAGAAAAGTATGTAACGAAAAATTTCAATATAATCTTTAGAAAAAGTAATGATTTTTTTCCCTTATTTCGTTTCGTCAGCAAATTAACTACAAAATCCGTAAAAATAAATGATATTTCGTTTATTTCACTCTTTTAACTTCAAAGTCTACAAAAATAAACGACTTTTATTTAACTATTAAAATAAATAACTATAAAAAAATAACTATAAAAAAAATCAAAACAATTTTTGAACAAATTATTTTAAATGAAAATATTAATTGTTACTGAAAATCCGTATTATATGTTATTTATTCTTTATATAAATATCAAAAAAAAAGTTAAAAAATATATTTCATTGTATTTTAACTATTAAATCATTAAAAAACTAATTTACCGGTAACTTTTTATATATAAAGGGTGGTTAAATTTAAAGGGCCGATATTGAATGTGAACCACACCTAAACGTCAAGGGTTTTTCTGCATTTCATTTGACATTTCTCAATTTCAGACTAACTCAATTTGAATCATGGAAAGATACACAATCGAGCAACGCGTATAAGTTATTCAGGCTTATTATGAAAATCGGCGTTCAAATTAAAATGCATTTCGTGCACTTCGTGATTTTTTTTTTTTTTTGGTCAGCATAATCGACCAAATGTGTCCACAATCGGGAGAATTGTGGGCAAATGGTTTAGTTAATTGTCCTAATCTACTCTCTCTTATTCCATTTTACGTCCCGTCTAGAAATCTTAGATTTATTGATATCTTTAACGTCCCACTTCATCGCACTGAATATGCTCTTAATGCATGTTTATTCATCTTAATCAAATTAATTTTGATCTTCAACAAAATTGCGAATCTAAATCATTTGTAGAGTTTTGCACGTCAAAATACGAATTTAAATTATTTATTAATACAGTTTTAACATATTTAATCATAGTCTGTTCCTTACATTTGTTTCCATAGACTGAATAAAATGAAATGAAATGAAATTTCAGCAAACCGGGTCTGTGAAAACACCTGTGCTGTTGTTCGCGATAGTGTGTCATGAGGTCGGCCAAGCATTTACCATGAATGGTGTTCGCTATCGCGAGATGATATCGAACTTATTGTGACCAGGAATTAAGGATATGATCCTGGACGACATGTGGTTTCAACAGGACGGTACCACTTACCACACAGCTAACGAAACAATGGCTCTTTTGCGCGATGTCAATTGGCCGCCAAGATCATGTGATTTGACACCGTTGGACTTCTTTCTTTGGGGTTATTTGAAAGAAAAGGTGTACGTCGATAAGCCAGCAACAATTCAAGAACTAAAGGATGAAATAATTCGGCACATTAACGGCATAGAACCTCAATTATGCCACAGCGTCATCGAAAATTTGGACCATCGGATGGAGGTGTTCCGCCCAGGTCGCGGCGTCCATTTGGCCGATATTATGTTCCATACATAATTCAACCATACCATATTATCATAATAAAAAGAAATGACAATAAATAATAATAAAATAATTTGTGTTTTATTCAAAATCAACATCGGTCCTTAAACTTTAAGCACCCTTTACAATATAATCATATGACACCCCTGATGTTCAAGTTACCAACCTCTTTCATATAAAAAAACGTTAATTTTTCCTGTATGATCGAATAGAACAGATTCTATATAAATTTTTCTCTGTAGGAAAATGGCCTCAAAATGAGCATTTTAGGTGCCAAAGACCAGTGGAAGCAATTGACATAGAAAAAAGAGAAAAAGTAAAAACTTGGGGAAAAAAACTTTTGTTTTAGAAAAAGAACAAAACTAGCGGAAAAAATATTTTTTTATTTCAAAACATCACTTTGAGGCAAAAAGATATGAAAAAGTAATTTAAAGCTCAAAAATCTTAAGAAAAAGCTACTTTAAAGATAAAAAGTGGAAAATTTGAAAAAATGCAAATGAAAGCAAATGTGTGTAAAAATGCACAAACAGAGCAGACAGCAAAACAAACAAATTTGTGTTCTCTGATTTTCAGTGTCACACAGTGTTAGTAATATACTGTTGTTCATGACATTATGCAAAGGGGTTGTTTGTTGTATGTTATATGATTTGTAAACCGTTTACCATATTTTTTTTTTTTGTTACTGCCTTTAAAGTCTGTGCTCAAAACTTTGATTTCTTTTTTCGTTTGCTTAACTTTTCTACTAACTTAGTGTCAGTCTTTACTATTATTACTGGTTCTACTCATGTCATCATTTTACTTTCATTTTATTTGTATTAAATATGTATAAAGGTGCTCGTACACTTGTAAACAATAGGGTAAATCGATTTAGGTTTTTGAAAATTTAAAATTTAGATTTTGGTTTTTATTTAAGAACGTGTCATAAATTACACACAAACAAACTTACAACAAGTAGATATATAAACTTATGTAAAGTTACTATTACTCGTATATATATTTTTTCCGCATGTTAAACTGCATCGCTAAGTAACTAAACCTGTCAACTTATTTATATGTATTGTTGGTCCATTTTTAATTAAAATTTAATTGTATTTATAAACATCCTTAATGTAATATGTGTGTTTGTAGTCAATAATACAAATAATTTTTATCTATGTTGAAAATCGATGCCCAAGCTTATGTGGGAAAAATTTTATTTCTACAAAATTTGCCATATTACAAAATTTTTTTTTATGTTTTTCTTTTAATATTGGCTCTCTCTAATGTGTTGTTGGAAGGCACATATGTAGATAAATATGTATGTGTGTGCAGGAATTTTTTGTATTGACAATAAAAATATAACTTAAATGTGTACCTTTATGTCTTGAGTAGTTAGTATGTATTTGTAGTTTTTTTTTTTTGCTATTTTTCAACATTCTATTACATGTATGTTTTATACAAATTTTTCTTAAGGAATTTTTTAAAATATGTACACATTGTTTTTTGTATTCACTGGAGTATAAGAAAAACAAATATAATTTTTATTAAATATTTTATAAATTCATTTTCTTTTTAAATTTTTTGTTTTGGTAATCACATACATACATATTTATAAACGAATAATAACATGTCATTCCAAAAATTTTAAATTTATCAGATGCCAGTCTGAAACAAATCGTATACATTAAAAATTAAGTAGTTTCGTTTCATATAAGTTTACGATATTGTCCTGGTTATTAATTGTAAAGAAGAATTTGCACAAGAAAAACTAAAATAATTGGTAAATTCAGATGCTATTTTAAAGGTAAAAAGATTTTTAAAATCCATTGCGCGCTTGAAAAAAAATAATTATTCGCAGTGTAGTACCAAATATGACAAAAAATTTAAAATTAACATTTTTTAGATTAGAATATTATTAAAACGTGATTATTTAGTTAATAATCCTTTTTATCTCAATAAGAGAAAACTATCGGTCCAATCTACGATTTATTAAGGCAAAATTTTTTATTCCTAATTAATTTTATTTTTTTTACAGATTTATTAGAAAAAAATTCATATAATACTGTAAAGTAGACAGTTAGGCAACGCGAATACATAAAATACAAGTGAAACCCCATACACACTGATCCCCAAAAATACGTATTTTTGTTTTTTTCAAGTTTTCAACTTTCAAATTCCATACGAATTTGAAATCGAAAACTGGAAAATGACGAAAATACGTGTTTTGGGGCCGACTATATGATATATCCTAATTTGGGTCAAATTTCGGAAACATTTTTGATTTCCTAAAGGCTTCTGATCCTTTTTATGAACTGGATGGTAAATATAGGATGGTTGAAAAGTTCCTGCGCTCGAAATGAAAGAATACTGTTTTTGTTACGAACTATATTTTTTTATTCAATATAATCTCTTAGAAGCTCAATACACTTGTTCCAATGATCTTCCAATAATTTTATCACATCCTTATAATGGTTTTCCGGAAGCTCCGCAAAATAACCGTCTACGGCTGCTATGGCCTCTTCATTCGACCAAAAATGCTTTCCACGAAGGAATTGTTTGAGATTTCTAAAGAGATAGTAGTCACTGGGAGCCAAATCTGGTGAATACGGTGGATGTTCAAGCAATTCGTAATTTAATTCTTTGAGTTTAGCCATCGTCAAAACACTTTTGTGAGCAGGTGCATTGTCTTGATGAAAAATGATTTTTTCTTCTTTAAACCAGGTCTTTTCTCACGAATTTTTCCATGCAGCTGATCAAAAAGGGCTGCAATAATATTCCGAGTTGATTGTTTTACCTTTCTGAAGATAATCAATCTACAAAATTCCTTTTGCATCCCAAAAAAACTGATGCCATAACCTTCTTTGCTGATCGTTGTGACTTCACCTGCTTTGGAGCTGAACAACCAGCTCATAGTGGTAGATCCAAGTCTCATCCATAGTTATAAAACGATGCAAGAAGTCGGTTTTATTCGGCTTAAAACGCTCCATATTACGCTGAGAAATTTGTTTTCGATCCAGTTTATGTTGAATTGTTAATGTGTGCGGCACTAACTTTCATACGTAATTCTTCATGTAAAATATGGAGTACTCGTTCGTCTGAGATGCCTATGGCATTAGCAATTTCACGCTTAGTCAAACTTGGATCTTCACTAACCATATTATGTACCTGCTCAATGAGATCTGCTGTGGTTGCAGTTTTTGGTCGTCCTTCGCGTGGATCGTCTTCAAGGCTGGTACGACCACGTTTCAATTCACCAGCCCAAAATTCAACGGTGCGTTTTGAAGGTGAGGACTCCTTATACACTTCTAACAATTGTTCATAAATTTCCTTTGCTTTTAAACCCTTCAAAACAAAGAATCTAATGACTGCACGATATTCAATTTTTTCCTTTTAAAAAAAAATCAATGACACGTCAACTTCAAATGGCTTGTAAACAAAGAAAGAATTGACAGAATGACTTGCAACTTTGCATGTGTTCTCAGGATAGTTATACCAACTTGAGGAAAAAAAGTTTGGAGCTGGCAGTGCCATCTATTGGTGAGCGCAGGAACTTTTCAACCAACCTGTATAGAGATAAATCTGAATGGAATTGCCGAAGAAGTTCATTTAAACAAATAGCGGATATGGGTACTAGGACCAAATATGATCCGATTTTCTTTAAAGATTTTTTATGGCCAAGATTCCAACACACTTATTTATAAAAATGTGTTTTACAGAGAAAAAAAAATTATTTTAAAATCAATAATATATTTCTTATATTTTTGCACGGCACTTTTTTCGTTTTGTTCACTTATTTTGGCATTTCATCCAAAGGAACTATATGTACCCTGAAAATTTTTGGAACACTTTGGCAACTCTGCCTAAACACATAATCATTATCAGAGAAAGTTCAAAATTCACACAGGGTTGCGTCAGTGAACAGCTCTTAAATATATCTTCTTTACGAGGGCGTATCAATAAGTCCGTGACTTTTTGAACTTCCCTCGTAGTTATATGAAATGCAACACAGCTACCATCAGGTACCACCTGTCAAAATTTTGAGCAAATTCCGTCATTTACTTTGCGTTTAACAGCTGTTCAAAATATACAACCTCGTGGATTGTTTTAAAAATGAAAAAAAGTGAATTTCGAGTGCTCATTAAACATTATTTTTTGCGTAAAAAACGTCAATCAAACCAAGGAAAAGCTCGATAAATACTATGGGCACTATTGATTTCAATGGTAAAAAAGTGGTTTACTGATTTTCGTTGTACAAATGACGCTGAACATTTTGGACGGCCAATTGAGGTCAATACACCCGAAAATGTCGAAAAAATCCACGATAAGGTGTTGGCCGATCGAAGAGTAAGAGTGCGTGAGATTGTTGATGGGATTTAATTTTAAATGATCAGTTGGATTTAAGAAAGCTGTCTGCAAGATGGGTGCCGCGTTTGCTCTCAATTGACCATAAACGTAATCGTGGGACAATTTCAAAGGATTGGCAAAGTTCCATGAATTGGGCTACGAATCGGTACCTCATCCGCCATATTCTCCGGATTTAGCTCCCAGTAACTATTTACTATTTCCGAACTTAAAGAAATGGCTCGGTGAAAAGAGATTTAGCTCCAACGATGAAATTATTGATCAAACAAATGCCTATTTTATGGACCTCGAAAAATCCAATTTTTTGGAAGGGATACAAAAATTGGAGAAACGTTGGACTAAGTATATTGAGCTTAAAGGAGATTATGTTGAAAAATGATTTTTTTTTTTTGCAAAAAAAAACTGTGTTTTATTCAAAAAGTCATGGACTTATTGATCCCCCCTCGTATCTATACCACACATATTATAATGTTAACTGTGGTAGTTTAATGTAACAAAATTCAGTTAAGTTAAAAATAAAAGAACATACATTTATTTTTAAAATAATTTACTGTTACTTGCCAATTATTTAGTTTTATTTATTTCATATTATATAAAAATTCACCCATAAAACGGTAATATGTGATTTATTTCTTTCCGTTAAAAATATTATAAACCTAAGTTTTAGCTTGCTAACTGTTACACAAAATTCTTTTAGTATTTTTATTTAAATTTATTTTTATATGCAAAATTTTAATTCCAGTTACAAGAACTTCTATGCTTTTCATAAACATGTATTTTAAACTGAATGCGCATTAATTTTTACTGATTTGTCAGTTTTTTAAAAAATCACTTAAAAATGAATAACAAAAACCATTTGATTTAATTTAAAAGTTAGAAGGCAAGATTTTCAAAAAAATATATAATTTTTTTTAAAAGTTATTTTCTGTTATACAAACTATTTTAAGTGCACCTTTGTATATAGTTCCTGTATATGAAATGCCTAAATAAACCAAAAAAACATAAAAAAGCAGTGTTTTGTGTCAAAAAAAACATGCCTTAACTATACACTCAGAATATTATATAGCTTACTGTTTGTAGATTATTAAAAAAGTTTTCCGTTCCATTTAAAAACAAAAGAACATGCATTTATTTTTCAAAGGAATATTTATTTTAACTTTTTTATATATATGTTTAAAATGATTTACTCTCATTTACCGATTTTTTAAGTTTCATTTATTTTTTATTTTTATTGGTTTGAAAATTAATAAAAATTTTCTCACAAAACGAAAATTAATTTCAAATTTAAATTTTGTTTGCTGTCTGTTTTTTAAAAATAATCAAAAAATTCTAATTTGGTTTTCAAATACACATTCATGTAAAATACAAAAAACGGAAAGAATTTCAAATAAATGAATAAATCATTTATTTTTATAGAAAAACGGAAACAATTTCAAATGAATTAATCATTTTTTTTACAGAATTTGTAGGCAAAATTTTAACATTGATTTTTAACTGATTTAAAATTTGTTTTTTACTTATGTGTCTGTCAGTTGTTTAAACAATATTTAAAAATAAATAATAAAAACCCTTTGATTTAAATGAAATGTAAATAGACCGGGTTTTAATGAAATATAATTTAATTTAAATGGTATTTTTCATTATTTTAATTTACAAAATACTTTAAGTGTAGATATCATAATTGAATTAGCATCTTATTTTTCTACGAACATTTTTAAATTAAAGTATGATTTTTATTAAATCGAATAGCATTCTAGCTAAAATAAATTTTTGGTATTTAAATTAATATTTCAATATTTTAGATTTTGTTTTCGCATTTTTAAAATAAGCAGAAACATATTTAAATTATAAAGATAATAAACTTCACAGACAGAAATTTTCAGTACTGACAAATCACCGAGTACCTGTGGAATTAAAACTCAATTAATTAATGGAACACCTTTTTGGGACGCTTTCAGTGGTTTATAAAAAAAAGTACAGGGTGTCCGCCGGGAAGGTATACTACTTTGTTTTGCCACCATTTTGGTAAACATTAGTCTTGGCAAATTTATTATGGAAAAACATTCGATAAACCAACGTGTTTAAATTGTTAAAACATTTTATCAAAATCAATTATGATCAGTGACGATGAGAAAGTTATATGTGAGTAAACAGAATAGTCGGTTCTGGGCAATGGAAAACTCTCAAATTATTCATCAGTCACCTTTGCATCCATTAAAAGTGACAGTCTGGTGTGCAATTTGGTCAGGAGCAATCATTGGACCTTACTTCTTTGAAAATGAAAACGGCGTAACGGTAACTGTGAATTGGGAGCGATATCGTGATATGATTGAAAACCTTTTATCGCCACAACTGCATGCTTTGGGCTTGATTAACATGTGGTATCAACAAGACAGTTCCACATCGCATACAGCCAGGATTGCAATGGAATTACTGCGGGACCTCTTTCCACAATAAGATATTTCAAGAAATGGTGATGTTGATTGGCCTCCACGGTCACCTGATTTCACTGCTAAGGACTTTTTTGTGGGGATATCTGAAAAGCAAGGTTTATGCAAACAAACCAGAAACGTTTGAGCAACTCAAACAAATATTCGTGATGAAATTAATGAAATACCGCGGACATTTATCTGATATTGTATTCCATACATAATTCCCGACATTAAATAAAACAGTTATCAATAAAAGATCCATTCTCTTTCATTTAATCAAACATTATAAGCAAACAAAGACGTATACTTTGCCGGCGGACACCCTATATTAGAAAGTATTAAGTTCAACTCCGGTTACACGTATAATTTAAATTTTTATATTCTCCACCATATATGGTGTCTGTTGAAATGGCGATCACGACGCGAAGACGCAAGCGGGGGTGCCAGATTATTGAACATTCTCCCGAGCAGTTTGGTATTTAAAATGAGCGAAATCGGTTTAGCGGTTCAAAAGTTATGAGTGAGAATGTGAAGGTACCTCTAAATTTTCCATACAAATTTGTACAATTTTTCTGTATCTATTTTAATTTTCTGTTAAGTAAAAATGTTATTAAGTCTTTTTCTTGTTCGACTACATTTATTGTCTTTCATACTATGAGAATAATAACATTCTTAGAGATATATGTGTGTTACTGTAATAACTAATTTAACGTAAAAAGCAACATTGTTAAAGTCGCTAACAGAGCAGACCTCTGTAAATAACATTACTTTAACTAAATAAATAACATTACTAAAACTAAATAACAAAAGTTTTGTTACATAAATTGACAAAACATATTCATATTACAGTTCATCCAAAATTTAGTTTATACGTATATCATATTCAGCCCCTATTATTGCTGGAGGCTGGGCTTATATAGAATGAGGTAAGGTTCAGAGGAGCTGGATTGTCGTTAATACGTCCATTGATGGTGTTTTTCTCGTTTTCGTATATTTGGCTGACAAGCAAATAATCGTGTAGCTCAAGTTTCCCAACAAATCTGGCTTGCAACGACATGGCGTACCTACAGAAGGGTAGAACATCGGCATTTTCACAGACATAACTATTTAAAAATCGTTTTATGAAATTTTCCTAATTTTTCCTGATGCATTTTCTTAGGATTTTCCATTTAAAATATCTCCAATTCTTTGGCTACTATAGGAGATATAGTAAACCTGATTGGGTTTTTCTGTTAAGCTTTGTTGGTTTTTCGTTTCATTCCATAAAATGTATTTTTTGTTTTTGTAACCAAAGAGCAAAATACATAATTGCTTTAGCGCCGCTACTTTTGAATAGGTATCGCTAAATTAACTAAAACAATACCCTGCCCCATGGCTAGGTCCAAAGAAATTGATATATAAAGAAAGAGCAAAATGCATAATTGCTTTAGTGCCGCTACTTTTGAATAGGTGTCACCCTTGGATTAGGCTTTCAATTAATTTATTTACCAAAAATATTAAATTAACTACAAACGTCAAATTCTAATGCATTAAGATGTTACTGGTGGACTTATTACATAATTTTAAAGTCAAATTTTCAAACGTTTGACGTAATAAAATAGTACTTTTTTTCCATTTGTATTTTTGAGAGTTGAGGGATTGGCAAATGCATATTTATGTTAATGTTTTCTTTCATAAAAAATACACATGAATAAAGTGCAATATTGTGCTCTTAAACATCTAAATGAATAATGATTTAAAAAATTAAGGTATAATATGCACATAAAACATATATTTTTCATAGTTTTTGGCAAATATTCATTTATGTTACGAAGAAAATAGAAAATTAATAATACTCTACTGCATATTGTAGCACAATATGGCTAATGGAGGCTAGCTCTGCAGCAAAATATGCACCTTCTGATGGGCCATCTATTGACAAATAGTTACAACTCATGTTCTTTCTTTAACAAATTAATTTCTTTGCTGTATTCTCTTCATTAGACAAACACGCTTCAATTTTTTAAAGAAAGAATATTCGTTGCAACTATTTATCAGTGCGTGGCGCATCAGAAAGTACATTCTCTCCATTAGGCATATTCAGCTGCAGAGCTAGTCCCCATAAGCCGGAACAAAATTGAGTATTTGACAAAAACTATGCTTTAAAATGTTTTTTTTTTTTTTTTGGTTAAAAAAACTAGTGAAAGTGTAAAAGTGCCTCTAAGTTGCCCATACAAATTTATTACAATTTCATAGTAGCGACTGATACATAACATATTTTCTCATATTTTTTTCACCAGTCGCTTAGCAGTAAATATTTTGTATTCACCTCAAACATTTTTTCACCACTAAAATTTTTTTTCACAACAAAAAATGTTTTCACCTCAAAAATTTTTTTTCACCTCTAAATTTTTTTTCTTCCAAAAAAGTTCTTTTCACATCCAAAAAAGTATTTCACCTCAAAAAATTTTTTCACCTACATAATTTTACTTCAAAAGTTTTCTTATATTATTTGTATCAAAAACAGTAGAAAACATCTTTTTAGGATATTGGTGTATTCACAGGTTCGGCACAGCCGAATTTAGCCCTTTTTTACTTGTTTTTAAACAAAACAAATACGTCTAGCATAGTTGGCTTAACGATGTCGGTCAGCTTTTCTGTATAATTGGAGAACGGAAAAAGAAAAAGTTTCCAAATAATGTGCAAGCATCTTGGTTATCAATACATAACATCTGACCAAATGTGGGCGGAATCCTTGAATTGGGCGTGGCACAAAATAGATTAATTTATATCTGAAGAACGGTAAGACAGTAATTAAATACTTCATAAATGGGCTAAAAACATCAAAATTTTTATAAAAACTAAAATTTTAGAGCTGTAATATATATCCAAAGATCGAAAATCTTTAGTAGATCATATTTGCTGAAAATAGTTATGACCAAAACATAAATTTTTTTCGGGAAACATAAATCTTCCCGAGTCCAAGTTTCATCACCAAACTAAATGGTAAATTTCCTCTTAAAGTTGTCCGTATATAAATCTGTCCATTCCATTTATGTCCATATAAAAACTTCACTTTTTTATCAACCATGGTGAAGGGTATATAAGATTTGGCATAGCCGAATTTAGCCGCTCTTACTTGTTTTTTAATAAATCTTTTTTTTTTTTTTTTGTTAAGCTTTTTTTAAGACCAAATCTCTTTGATTGTTTTCCCAAAGTTGGCAAATTATTTTCAACAAGTTTTATGCCAATGCCGTAACCAATGGTTAGCTAGCATTAATCATTCATTTAGTTAGCTTAACAATCTGACGGCCTGGGTGCAAATCCCGTCATTCATTTAGTTAGCTTAGTGGGTAGAGCTCCAATTTAACAATCTGACGGCCTGGGTGCAAATCCGGTCATGACAAAAAGAATTACAAATAAACTTTTTTGGCATTTTATTTAAAAAAATCACTATAAATTTTGATCACCAGAGCTTTTAGAGCAGTCGGCCTTTTGTGTAATGATATTATTACTTTGGTATTGCCAGTAATTGTACCACCCCTTTAAAGTGCTTTGCCAGCGCTTTTCCGTTATTATTTTTCAGATTTCAAAGCTATTTATATTTAAGTTAATGTGTTTTTTTTTTTTTTTTTTTGTTTAATTTTTTATTTTTTACTTTTTTGTGTGTATTTTTTTAAAAGATGTGTAGCGTATAAAAGGGTTAGGAAATCTAAAAAAGACCTTTTTTTGTGCAGCTGTGACAATTTCAATTAGTTTCACAGCAAACCGATTTTGAAACCATTGGTATTATTTAAAAAGCTTCTGTTTTTTTTTTTTTTTTTGCTTATATTTTACAAAATTAGCATACACTTTTTGCAAGTTAACCTTAAAAACATAATTCAAAAACAAATATTTCTATTGATTTGTAATTTTTGGCAACATAAAAATTATATATTTGTTTTCGAAGAAAAATACCCTTTTAATACATACAAAATTTAATATGTCTGTATACATATAATGTGTATTATAATATCAACCTTGGAAACAACAAAAACATTTGGAACAAAATAAATTTATTAGAAATATATTTATACTTATTTGATACTCTTTAAATGATATAAAAATGAAAATTCATTGTTATTATTTTTTTCTTTTTCCTCATGGACAACTGGTAATAGAAACCAATACACTTAATTTAGCATCAAAAAAAAATATCTACAACCATAACTTTACCAGATAAGGGAATTGTTGGAATTATTATTTAAAAAAAAACAGTGAGTGAAAAAAAAATTTGGAGAATTGAAAAATTTTAGTAATTATCTAGGGAAAAACACATAAGTTTTGCAAAATAATTTCGGTTAAAACAGTACATTTTTAATTGTCTAAGGAAAATATTTGTTTGTCATATCAATTATATCCTTTCAGTGTAGTTTTCATTGATTTTTTTCTTGTGTTTAATGTTACTTCTTTATCAACTGTAATTATGTTTAAAACTTTTATCAAATATTATATTGTTTTATGTCACCAACTGTAATTTTAAACAGCTGTATTAAGTTATTAAATTGTGTTTCTTCTTTTTTAAATTGGACATTTTAGAAAATAAAGCTTTTGAAGTAAAGCAAAAAAAAAAAATACAATATGAAGGTTATGAAAAGTTGTTACAACATCTAAAACTTTTTCACGAGAAAAGTTATTTAAAAAAAAAAAAAATACAAAACTTTATGAAACTTTAAAAATGCTACATAAACATACCACATATAAATTTAGTGATAATATATAATAATAATCACAAACAATGATGGGTTATCAAAAAACAGTTTTAAAATTTTATCAAAATCGGAAATATAGTTATCAATGTCTTTATAGATTATATCAACTACTACATTTTTAGGGAACCTTACAAAAATAATACGGTAAAACTAAAATTGGATTGGATTAAAATGATAGGGTAGATTACAAAAAAAAATAAAAAAAAATGAAGAAAATCTCCACACATGAAGATAGAACTTCTATGAAATTGACAAGCACACACACATACGTTTATGTAGCTATTACTATATATATGTATGTATGTATTACTCATGTGTGTGTATGTATTACCCATGTGTGCATGAGTTAAATGCCAAAGAAATCAAGAGTGTCAAATTTTTTTCTACAAATAAAATAAGGATTTAAAGTTTATTTGAAAGAACACTCAAAATGGTTTGTAGTTTAGATTAACTAAAAATGTAAGTTCAAACACATAGAAAACAGATTCATCGTTACCACCGAGTTTCTTGCCAACTGAATATTCTGGTTGCAGCAACCGAATTATTTAATTGTCCCAACCTGATACAACTGAATATTTGATACAACTGAAATATTTGGTTTCAACCAAAATTCTGTTTGAATAATTGAATTTCGGTTGCGACAAACAAATATATCGATGGCTCCAACCAACTTCGGGAGAAATTCGGTTGTTACAATGAATCTGTTTTCTCTGTGAATAAATGCAAAATCATTTTAAAACCGGTATACTAATTTTTCATTTAAATCAAAAGAACTTATCATTTATTTTAAAATGTTAGGAAATTAATTAATAAATATCTGTAGAGATAATTGATTTTGCATTTATTTTAACTGTTAAAAACCTAACCACAAATACGTAAAAACAATTGACATTTACATTATTTATGAATAAATAATATTTCGTTTATTTCTATTTTTTAAATATCATAAAAATTAACTGCTTCTTTTTTTACTCCTGCTACTTTTATTTATTTTTATTTTTTGTTTATTTTAACTTTTAGACAATTGGTTAACTATACAAAAAAAAATTTTAACAAATAATTTTAAATAAATATAAAGGGTTTTCCAATAGGTACTTGACAACTTTGAATGTAATTTGTGAACGCACTATTTCACTGATCATCTAACTTTTACTTTGCTTTTTTTCAATAAACTCAAAATTTTTTTCATGGTAAAGTACACTAACAAACAATGTATGCAAATTATAAAAATGTACTACCGAAATTCGGAGTCGGTGACCGCAACTTTAAGAGCAACATCATCTTCAGTGACGAAGCTTATTTTTGGCTCGACGGGTTTGTCAATAAGCAAAATATGCATTATGGGTTTGGTGAAAATCCACATGTGCTTCATGAATCACCACTTCATCCACAAAAAATAACTGGCCCAATGACGCATGCCGGCGGCGTCATATGAACGACGTGCCATATGAACGAAGTCGAGTTCCACTTATAGATGTTTTGATTGTATTTCAAATCGATCATAAAGTTTTGGAAATATCTCAAATGGTTTGCGTTTTATTTAAAAAGAGTTGTCAAGTCCTTATTGGAAAACCCTATATTAACTAAAAATTTTTCCAATTCACGATTTCAGTGTTTATGCTCGAAAAATATTTTAAATATGTTAAAATCAAGAAAATAACCTTTTGTTTTTACGAAACTCCGTTTAATGCGAACAATAAATTTCAGTTTGTTTTTTAGGCGAAAAATTAACTTTTCCCTTGTTTCACTACCTAAATTTACTAAAATGGAACTAACGCGAATTCTATTTCCCGAATCTTAAATCGTGAGAAAGTTTCCTTTAAATTTCCTTTGGTTTTTTTGACCTAGCGAGTGCCAGGGGTCTCAGCCTACTTTCCACCATATAGGAAAAAAAACTTTAATTTAATTCGCGAGAGGGTCATATATATTTTTTTATTTTTGGGGGTTCCCCGAAAAAGTAAACTTTTGCAAAAAAAAAAAATAAACATATTTTAGATGTTTTTTAAAAATTATTTTTTAATGGTAATTGAAGTTAATAAAAATAATTTCAAATTATAAGCCCCATGTGTTTTTCTTCTCACAACATATGTTTAATAAAAAAAAAAACAAATACTAATTGATTTCGCCTGCTAACTATCTGGCGAATGCAATTATTAAAAAAACTAGTGAAAGTGAATTTAAGAACACCAAAATATTTAAATAATTTCAATATTTGGATTCCACAACATACACGATTATATCGAAAGAAAACATAATAAACTAATTTCTTTGCCTTCAAATATTATTTCTACAATAAGTGACTTTAAAGCGGGAAGGATGTTAAGCCAAACTTTCATTTCATCCATAACTTTTAAAAGAACAAAATCAGATCACCAATTATTGGCACCTAATTTACTTTTATTGAAAGTGTTACTTATAGTGAAAACTAATATTATTTGATTATTGATTATATCTTAACCGCCTAAATAAAGCCATAAATTAAAATTGTATTATGTTTGACATAGTTGGTATTCAATTTCAAATGCAAAGTATTAACATTATCGATATCAGAGGAAAGAGAATTAGAGGGTTGAATAAATGTAAAAAAGGGTTGAAGCAAAATATTTATTTGTATTTTAACTATTTTATTATTTAAAAATAAATGTAGGAATAACTTTTTAAGTTAACTACAGCCAGCAACTGAAAAAATATTTTGAGTAAAGAAAACAAAGGGTTATCGTTTATGGCAAAAATTCTAGTGCTAATGAATTCGGTTACTTTTTAATACTCAATACTACTTCAGACTTTTAATTTGTACTTCTAAGGAATTTATTTTAAATGTGAAAAACATGAAATTTTATTATTTTTTTTAATTTTCAATGGAAATTTGTTAAAATTGTTCATGTATTTAAATTTTCATTATTTTTCAAAACAAGTTTTAAAACGTTTTTGTTTTTAATTTTTCTGGATTTTAATTTTGTTTATAATTTTTAACATTTTCCTATAAATTTTCTACTTTTGAGCTTGTAGAGTTGCCTTTTAAGGCTGATGACTTTAGCCGAGTCGCATTTTCGTATCTTTTAGCTGTTCGAAATACAACTCTGAGTAATATGGAGTTGCTACTTTTTCTTGCTGAGCAACCAACAATATTGCAAATACCCAATACTTATTACCCTTGTTTTTACCAGCACCAATAAACTCCTTCAGGCTTTTGTGAACATTGAAAGTTAGTATGGGAATATGTCAATAAATATTTGTTTTGCAATTTTGTGTGTGCTTTTTTTCATTAAAAAAAAAAAAAAACTTTTAAGTCAATTCTTTTGTTGTTGGCAATACATACCAAATTTTTACATTCACCTTATATGTATTTACTTAAAGAATTACAAAAAAGAATTTGAAAAACAAAATTAGAAATTCCTAAACTAAAGAAGACAGTTAAAAATAGCCCTTACATAGTCAACATATTTAAAGTGTTTTGTATTACACTACTCAACAAGGCTGTTGCACAGACTTCTACTAAAACTTTCTTAAATTATCTTAGTCTTCTAAAGCCAAAGTCCCTCAAATCACCTTTCCGAATTGTAGACCATTCTTTTGTTAACACACGGCATAGGGGAGAACATTGAATGGTTCATATTGCGGAAAAGCAAACTTTCCACAGGTTACTAACACTCAAAAAAAAGACATGAACTAAAATGTAATCAAAAATTTCCTTCAAAATAGTTTATTAATTGTCCTCAATTTAAGTAAAATTTTACTAAAACTTAGAAAAATTTTCTTAAAAAGAATAAAAATTCCTAAGTTTGAGGAAAAACGAAATAGTTTATATACTCAGAAATAGTTCATATTTTTCCTAAGTAATATTTCTTGATTTTAGGAAAAAACAAGTCAATTTAATAAAAATGTATTAATTTTAAGAAAAAACTGCTTAGTTTTAAGAAAATTGCATACTCATATGTTTTTAAGTATACCACTTTCTAATTTCTAAAAATTAGTTTACGCAATTAAAAGCAAAAAGTAATAAATTTTTTCATATTTAATAACAAAAATTTATTTAGTTTTAGAAACTGGTGAACTATTTCTAAGGAAAATTTTCTTTCAACTTAGTTCAGATAAATTTAAAAAATTTTAATAAAATATTCTTTTTTTTAAGTTAAAGTTTTCTAATTATAAAAAAATAATAAAACTTGGTATGGGATTTTTTTTGTGTTGGAAAACGTTTAAATTATTTTTAATATGCTATTCCAAAACCAGTTAGTTTTCCTAATTTTAAAGAAAAACTATTATTAAATTAAAGAAATAAAAGTAACCATTTAAAAAAACTATCGTGCATGATTGTAATTTTTGGTTCGTAATCGTGCGTGAACTTAAAGTAGCTTAAAATATATTTTAAAATTTTAGCAAAGGGTAAAAAATTTCGAATTTGCGCCTTTATGTAATAAATTTGTTTGCTGACTACAATAAAAAATATCGCTGGCACATTTTATATATTACGGCATAATGGCTTTCCTATAATTGTCGTAGCGCTTATTAAACTTTATATTTATCAAACTATTTTTTTCACTTAATAAAAAAAAGTATAAATTTGTATATGTCAAATAAAGTCCATAAAATAAACTTATGACATTTTTGCATTTTCCAATAATAACAAGAAATGTAACTGTGACATTTTGTATTTTTGCAACAATTTCCTGAAATTAGTTAATTTAAGCAGACAAAGGACCCCCAATGTTCCTTAGCCATAGATGCCGTGTGTCAGGTAGGGCGTCCTTTTTTGTAGTTCTCTCAAGCAGAACCGTTATTTAACTACGAAAAGGATCTGACTGTCACAATTTACTACGTTTCAGGATATCCTGCAGTACATTTTTAATTTGTTTACCTTTTTGCTAATGAAATTTAATTTATATTTTAAATACATGAATTTAGTAAAATTCAATTTAGTTTTAAGACAAAATTGTATAGCAAAAAGCATGCCAAGAGCAGTGTTCTCACATAGCGGAAGTCCCCCGAAAGTGGGAAAATACCTACTCAATGAGTGTAAAGTACTTTAAAATATATGGTAAAATATATTACCTTTACAATAGAAGCAGGATAAAAATGTTATGAAAATATTTTCTTATTTTTAGGAAGTTTAGTCCTAGTTTTTAGTAAAAAAAATATCTAATGAACTTAAATAAAATAAAATTTTTCTTAAAATCAAAGAAACATTTCCTAACTAACAGTACAATTTTAGATGTTGTATGTATGAACTAATTAGGAGAAATTTTACTGTTTTTTAATAAAAATTTACTTCTCAGTAGTAAAATTTTTCTATAATTTAGAAATTTTTACCAAATTTTAAGTAAAATTTGTTTCTTAATTTCAAGGAAAACTTTATTAAATATTGGTAAAAAGTGTCTTTGGCGCCGTTTTCATTTAAATTTTGTCTCTAAATAAGTTAATTTTTCTAAATTCTAGTTATTTTTTTTTTTTGAGTGAAAGCATCACTTTTCGTCTTTATAACCCCATTTTTACCACGCTTTAATTGCAAATTCCAAAAAAAGCATCTGTTCAGTGAATATATACATTCTCAGGGATATTTAAATTGCAGATTTCTAGCCGAAGAGGCAGATTTTCCCCTTTTCCAAAAATCCCGTCTTAATAGATGTCTTATTTGCTCTTCTATGGATATCTATACCAAAATAACAGCCTACAAATTAAAAAAAAATCTAGCTTTTTCTGATTTAGTTTTATGACTAAGGACGCTGTTTTCCCCCTTTTAATCATATTTTCTATAATTTTATTGAAAAATCCCGTAAAAGCCCGTACTCCAGGGAACACATATTTAAAATTAAAGATCTCTAGCCAAAGGGGGTTAGACAGGACATTAAAGGAGAAATTTTTCCGTTTTTGCCCCTCGCCGTAAAAATTTTAAAAAATTCTTCGATCCGTTGCCTTCGTTTCTCTTGCCCACTACTTCAATTAAACTTGCTCTCCGTAGTTAAAATTAACTGCAAATATTATTTAAAGTAAATGAAAAATCACTTCCAAACCGGTCTACTATTTTTTCATTTTATACAAAAGAAATTTTCAGTTATTTTTAAATGCTAACAAATTAACTTAAAATATCAGTAAATAATAAATGACTTTTCATTTGCTTTAACTGTTGACAAGCTAACCACAAATCCTATAAACCAAATAATATTTCCATTTTTTATTTATTTTAACTGTTAAAATCCGACAAAAGAAATGACTTTTCCTGTAAACAAATTAACTGTCAATAAATTAACTACAACAATAAATGATATTTCGTTTATTAAATGTCATAAAAATGAACTACAAAATCTGTAAAAATAAACGAATTTTCATTCAGTTAACTTTAAAAAAAAAGAAAAAATTTTTTTAACAAATCATTTTAAAAGCAAATATTAACTCTAACAGAAAATTCGTATTTACATATAATTTATTATTGAAATAAATGTTAAAAAAGTATTGAAAAATATATTTCACTGTATTTAATTTGTTTTTTAATGATTAAATAGTTAAAATTTAATCATTTAAAAACAAATGTACGGAAACATTTAAAGAAAAGGCTATTGTCAGTTGTCGTATAAATATTTTGAGTGTATTTCTGGATCTGATTAATGTATTCGCATTTTTAAACCAACTTTTATTTACTTGCTCGTGAACAACCCTCCAGTCAGTCTCACGAACTTTTTGCACAAATTTGCGTGCAACACGCACAGTGGGTTTCTTCATTACGGACAAAACTTCTTTTCAACAAACGCATTATTTGGGCACCACAGC